>CABHPQ010143471.1:1271-63880 GCA_902168405.1 Peromyscus aztecus | reverse complement strand
AGTAATCGGCCAGCTGCAGAGCCTTGGACCAAAGAGACCTCGCCCCCTCCGACCACCCTGACTTCTTCTGAAAATTTTCCACTCTCCTTTCTCTGCTCCCCCTCCCTGCCTGAAGCCCTGCATATAAGCCTCAACCCCCAGTCAATAAACGAAGCCTTGACGCGACTCAGACTGACTCTGTCATTCATTTATGCGCCTGGCTTCCTTCCCTTCTTCCCCCTTGGCTTTTCAGGTGTTTCCCTGCTCAAGACCCACGAATAACCTGACCTGCTGGACAGGTCAAGTGGAACCCAATGTGGGGCTCGAGGCACGGCGATTCATAGGACGACAGAAGAAAAGAAGGTCCGGCCGGACACACACATTCTGGTAGCAGCACCCGGACAGCATCACTCGTGTGATGCGGGTACCGTGAGGTAAGACTTGTCGTCCAATAAGCCATGGGAAAAGTTTTGTCTAAAGAAGCTCTCTTCATTAAAGAGATGAAGAGTAATCTCAGGGAGAGGGGAATAAGAGTTAAAAAAAGGGATCTAAGATATTAATAAATTGCTCAGAAATGGGGAAAATGTCCCTGATGCCTTTTTTAAGTTTTTGGTGTGATTAGAGACATTTTAAAATGAGCTCGATTTATATGTTTTATGTTGTTATGTCCTTGTCTTTTGTCTGGGTGATTTGGCATCTGTATTCTGTGCCTGCATGAGGTGCGCGGGCAGATCTGGGACCTGTGTGTCGGGGCAGATGTGCCCAGAAGTCCCCAGGTCCCCCCCCCCCGGAGGTTTCCTCCAGAGTGGTCTGGAGGATGGAGGCAGACATAGTGTCTCTCCTTCCCTTGGGGAGCGAGGCTGTTCGCGGCCACTCCCATCTGAATCTGTACTTTCGGGTTATGTAGCCAAATCACCACCACACAGATTATGTCTGTGTGTCTGTTCTTGTCGTCTTTGTGTGTTTTTGGAGTCTGTCTTTTGCCTCTATCTCTCTGACTCTCCATATGGGGCAACAACTAACTACCCCCTAAGTTTGACTTTAGATAACTGGAGAGATATGCTCGCCTGGGCTCACAACGCTTCTCTGGATGTCAAGACTGTTTCCCGCTTCCTCCCTTTACCCTCTTAAGGAAAAGAAACCCCCGGACCTTCCAGAGGACTGGGGAGACTAAGCTGCCATTCGTCCCTGCGGACCTCTGCTCTGGTTCCCAGCGGGCGGGAGCTAAAACCTGGTCTGGATCTGGCTCCAAGAATGGAATGTCACTCCCTATATGAGTCTGTGGTACAATGCTGGTACAAATTTAGACTTCTAGATTACTGAGAGGAATCACAAAAAAGATTTTGATATAAAAGGTTATAGAAGGTCAATAAACTGTGTGTTATGGTTTCTTATACCTACAAATACTGAATTTGAAAGCTAATTCTGGTTGGTTTTCATCTTAAAAATGACTAATGATTCTGCAAACTGTTTATATGAACAGGTATATAACTTAAAAATGTAAGCAAGCTTTAACTGTATGTATGTATGTATGTATGTATGTATGTAAGTTGGATCCAACTGTGTGTATGTGTGCAAGTAAATACTGTTTTAAAAAATATGTGTAACACCTAAGTACTTATGTTTCTACCAAGTGTTCAACAACAAGTTTCTAGAAAGTTTAAATAGATAACAACATATGTTTAACAAATAAGATATTTGATAAATATAAAGCTACACATCAATGCCTTTACACAGGAATATACCTTGCTCTGACAGCTAAACTTTGTAATTTAAGATTTAGTCATGAAAAATGATAATGATTTTAAAGACATAAAAGGATCATAGAAAACAGCTGAGGTTTACAAATATATGGCAGGACTAGAGTTCCAAAAAGAGTCTGGTTGCTATGATGGACCTTAGCAGTTTTATGTCAGGTGATGATCACCAGAAACACCAGCCATAATACAATAGAACAAACAGACTATGTGCTGCCAAAGGTAGGATCAAAGAAATCATCCAAGCCTCTAAGTAAAAGATTATAATGATGCCATGTTTTCTCCCCCTTAAAGTAAAAAAGGTACTTTATTGTTGATATTACAAAAGACATTTGAAAGATCTTAATCTTTTAAGAACAGTTTTTATAGTTAAAAAACCAATGACTTGAAAATGTTTCTCCTTACCCAAGGTACATTCAGGCTTAAGAATGTTGTCTAACCTCCTTGTATTTGCTAAATTTGTTAAACTTAAGTTATCTCTCCATGAAACACTCCTGTCTTTGTAATAAAGAAAAAAACTGAAAAATAGAGGCTATTACAGGATCTTACCCTGACACATATTATACACTATATGGATGATCTGTTGATAGCAGGGGAGTCTAAAGAAAAAACACAATATATAGCCCAGAGGATGATTGCTGTGCTTCAAGGTCGAGGATTTTGTATAGCCCCGGAGAGGGTACAGACCCAGTACCCCTTCCTGTTTTTAGGAATTGAGTTACACCCAGACCTTCTTTATACCCAGAAGGGCCAGATCAGAGAGGACACACTCCGTTGTCTTAATGATTTTCAAAAACTTCTGGGGGATGTCAATTGGCTACGACCTTATTTAAAGATAATCAAGGGAGAAGTACGTCCCCTAGAGGATATTCTCAGAGGGGATCCCGGTCCTCTGTCCCCTAGATATCTTACTACAGATGCAAAAAAGGTATTACAAAAAATTGAGTCAGCCATCGATCAACAACACACAGGATATTTTGAGCCAGCCTTACCCTTATATTTGATTATTTTTTCTACAGATTTTGCCCCCATAGGTTTGCTTTGGCAAGAGCCCGTGCCCTTATTGTGGGTACATCTTCCTGTTGCTAAGAGGAATCCTTCCCACCTACCCCTCCTTGGTGTGCCAGTTAATCATGCTAGGGATAAAAACTTCCACATGATACTTTGGGCGAGACCCTGATGTTATTATTATGCCATATGATAAGGAACATCTTGAATGGCTGTGCACCCGTAGTCCTGACTGGGCCACCCTTATCTGTACCTATGTAAGGAAATTTGATACACAGATGCCCAGCAATAAGCTCCTACAATTTTTCTCCCTTACTTCTTTTGTTTTTCTCAAGAATACCCGAATGGAGCCCATCCCAGATTCTCCTGTGCTTTTCATAGATGGGTCAAAAAATGGTAGGACTGCGTATATCTTCAATGGCCAAAAGAATGTTATGACAACTCCTTTCAAGTCAACTCAGTTGGTGGAGTTATATGCTGCACTCACTGTTTTTAAAAATTTTAAAGATTGCTCCTTCAATTTATATTCAGACAGTTGATATGTGGTAAGAGCTTTACAGGTTTTAGAAATGGTCCCAGTAATTCAACCTATTGCTTCCACCTTCCAAATGTTCTCTGAATTACAAAAATTAATCCGACAGAGATCATTGCCCTTTTATGTTGGCCATATTCGTGCCCACACAGGCCTGCCTGGGCCCTTAGCTCAGGGAAATGAGCTTGCTGATTCTGCTACTCGTTCTATCTTAATTTCTCATTTGGAACATGACCAGGTAGCAGCTGCTCGTGAGGCTCACTGCCTTCATCACCTCAATGCTCAAACTTTGAGACAAAGGTTCTCAATTACCAGAGAACAGGCTACGGAAATTGTAAAAAGCTGTAAAAATTGCCTGATGCTCCTACCTGAACCCCATTATGGAGTAAACTCCAGAAGGCTTATACCTGGACAGATATGGCAGATGGATGTCACCCATGTTCCTTCCTTTGGTAGATTAAAGTTCATGCATGTTACTGTAGATACCTTCAGTGGATTTATTTGTGCCTCCACTCACAGTGGAGAAGCCACCAGAGATGTTATCAATCATATGTTACATGTTTTCACAGTGCTGGGTCAGCCAAAATGTGTAAAAACTGATAATGGCCCGGGATATACTAGTAATAAATTTAAACAGTTTTGTTTACAATTGGGAATTAAACACATCACTGGAATACCCTATAACCCTCAAGGCCAGGGTATTGTGGAAAGAGCTCACCAAACTTTGAAAAATACTCTTAATAAACTTAGCTCACAAGAGATATTGTTTCCCCTTAAGGGAAACCAAAAAGCTCTGCTTTCTCATGCTCTCTTTGTGTTAAATTTTTTGACATTGGATATTTTTGGAAAATCTGCGGCTGAGCGACATTGGCACCCAGAAACTAAACAAGGATATGCTCAGGCCCTTTGGAAAGATCCAATCACCGGAAAATGGGGCGGCCCTGATCCAGTTATAATCTGGGGAAAAGGGTCTGCATGTATCTATGATTCCAAGGAGAATGGAGCTCATTGGCTACCAGAAAGGCTGATTAAGCCCTACTCTATGCAAGCTGCCTCCCTAGACTAAGGAAATAATAACTGTTACGTCCAGGACACAACCCTGAGACAAAAATTCTTTTCCTTCTCTTACAGAAACGCCTGCAGCTTGGAAAATAAAGGGAGCCACGGACCTCTCAAAGGCGGGACCGGTTCGTCCAAGATCTGTTCGTCGCTGGCCTCAAGGAGTCAACCCCTGCTTTATCGTCTGCCTACTACTCCTCCCCCTCTTTTGCATTTCTAAAGAAAGCCCCCATGCTATTAAAAAGCTTACCTGGTGGGTTTTAACACAAATGGGAGAGGAGGTCTGGAGGGTCACTGCAAACCATGCCCCTTACTCCTGGTGGCCGCCACTCACTCCTGACTTCTGTCAGCTAGCTGCGGGATTAGATTCTTGGGATATACCTACTGTTAGCCAACACCAGTTTAAAGACACGAGAGGACAAACATTTACAGGCCGCAACTATCCCCGCAGTTCTATAGGCTGGTCAGGCCCTTCTGGAAGGTTTTATGGTGCTAGCCCAATGGGGATCAGCCCAGGCTGTGTTAGCCCTACAGCTCGTTGCGGGTTGGCACAATCTGACTTCTATGCCTGTCCCAAGGACAGTAGGAGCCGAGCCACAGCTGCCTGATGTGGAGGAGTCGAGACTTTCTTTTGTGCTCGATGGGGGTGTGAGACCACAGGGGTAGCTTACTGGAAGCCATCTTCATCTTGGGACCTTATTTCAGTTACAAGGGGATACAGTGAGCCTGACATAGTAGCCGTTTCTGCTATAGTTCCTATAACTGAGAAGTCTATAGTCGCGGGCTGTCACTTCCTTTAAACATAACTTTTACTCCTCAAGGCAAGGCCTTTAGAGGCTGGCCCTCCGGGAGAACATGGGGTTTTTGGTGGCATTTAAAAGGCTTTGATGCTGGTGTTATATTTAAGATACAGTTAAAGATAGAAAATCTCAACATTATCTCCATTGGGCCTAACCCGGTCCTTCCTAATATACAGAGCAAGATCCCAGCCCCATCCAAAATAGCCCCCACACTAAGACCTACATCTGGTGACACCCCTAGTCCTCGACCCAACAGTACCCCTCTCATAACCGCACAGCCTGTAGGAAATAGATTGTTCCACCTGGTACAGGGAGCATACATGTCCTTAAATGCTACAAGTCCAGATAAGACACTGGATTGCTGGCTTTGTCTCACCTCCAGCCCCCCTTTTTATGAGGGAATTGCCTTTCAGTCTGCTGCCAGCAACCTCTCCTCCCCTAGCAACAGGTGCCAAACAAACTCTCATAGACTGACACTCTCTGAAGTCTCGGGGCAGGGATCCTGTTTGGGTACAGTACCGTCAACTCACCAACATCTCTGTAACCAGACAACAACACCTACCAAGGGAAGTTACTATCTTGAGGTACCCAATGGGTCCTACTGGGCCTGAAACACCGGATTAAACCCCTGTGTGTCCGCTCAGATATTCAATAACTCCCATGAATTCTGTGTACTCGTTCAACTATGGCCTCGTGTCACATATCATGAGGAGAATTCAGTGATAGAATTCTTTGAACATAGGGGCAGATACACTTGAGAGCCTGTATCCATGACCATTGCCCTCCTGTTAGGTATCAGAGGCATTGCTGCGGGTATTGGTACCGGGACCACCGCTCTTGTACAAAACAACCACCTGATGCAGCTACAGATGGCCATGACCACCAATCTAGAGGCTATAGAAAGATCCATTTCAGCCCTTGAAAAATCACTTACTTCACTTTCAGAGGTGGTACTACAAAATAGAAGGGGTCTAGATCTAGGATTATGTGCCACCCTAAAGGAAGAATGCTGCTTTTATGCAGACCATACTGGTATTATCAGGGAATCGATGGAAAAATTAAGGGAAAGGCTGGCTCAAAGAAAAAGGGAATTTGAAAATCAACAAGGGTGGTTTGAAAATTGGCTACAAGGGTCCCCTTGGCTCTCCACCTTGCTGCCTACCATTCTAGCCCCCCTAATTGTCTTTCTCCTTCTCAATACCTTTGGTCCCTGGGCTTTTCAGCGGTTGACTCGATTTATCAAAAGTCAGATTGATTCGGCCTTACCACAGCATATTTCGATTCATTATCATAGACTAGATACAGAGGAGAACAGCCAGGAGCCCTCTCAAAGGTTCAGGTTCAGTGCCTTTGGGTCCTAACACCCCCTGATCCTGCACAGCAGTGACTCTTAAAGGAGCTGTATCAATTTATTTTTGTTGTTTGTTTGGTTGGTTGGTTGTTTCAGCTTTCTCATGAAATTCATTTTCTCAGGAAATATGTGGAAATTCAGGCTCCATGTTGGGCACCACTTGTATTTGGCATTTTCTTTGGGCTGCCAAACAGTTCCCAAATAAAGACACAAAGACTTATTATTAATTATGTGCTGGAGATGTCTTTCTGTATGCTATGAATGTGTTGCCCTAATTGATTGATAAATAAAATGCTGATTGGCCAGTAGCCAGGCAGGAAGTATAGTATAGGTGGGATAAGCAGAGAGGAGAATTCTGGGCAGTGGAAGGCTGAGTCAGGAGACACTGCCAACTGCTGCCAGGAGAAGCAAGATGTAAAGTACTGGTAAGCCACAAGCCACATGGCAACTTATAGATGAATAGAAATGGGTTAATTTAAGATATAAGAACTAGATAGCAAGAATCCTGCCACAGCCAAGCAGTTTATAAGTAATGTAAATCTCTGTGTGTTAACTTGGGTCTGAGTGGCTGCGGGCCTGGTTGGGACTGGAGAAAACCCCAGCTACAAATGGCACCCAACAGCTTGTTTCCACCTCAAACCTAAAAATGTTTAATAACCAATTCTAAACATATCCAAAACCAGGTTCCTGCTTCATATCTCATGCGAATGGTGAGACACCACAATATGTGGGCTTGAGCTAGTCTATGGTGTGTTCATGGTGTGTGGGCTTGACCTACACCATGGCAGGATTGAGGTGTCTGTAAGGCACACATTACACTGTGTGGTGGATTTAGCCTTTGCTAGTATAGACAAAAAAAAAGAGGTTTCTGGGTTACACGCTACTTTGATAGAAGCATAGACCCACTGCTTCTGAGAGTTGATGGTATACATGGCTTCCAGACCCAGAGCTGGCAGTAAATGTACCACCACCATATTGGGAAGCTGAGTTGGGCAGAAAATGCTGCAGTTTAAAGCAATACATTCACAATAAGACAGATTCAGATGGGATAAACCTCTAAACAGTTTACAATGTGTGTAAAAATGTACGTAGGCTTAGAAGAGAGAAAAAAAGTAATATATTCAGTTATATAAATGAATAGATAGTTTTAAAAAATAAATTCTTCAAAGAAAAAGTGAAAGTAATATAAAAATAAGCCATGTAAAGATGGATGTTACACAGAGAGTCTGGATTATACTGTGTTTGGGATTTTTAATTTCAGAAAGACATTTGATTGTAAAGGCTGCGCAGGAAAACCTTTAGCTACAATTATGAGTGTTCAGCCTTAGCTTAGGCTTGTCCCACTAGCTCTTTAACTTAATTTAACTTGTTTTTATTAATCTATATTTTGCCTCAAGGCTTTTTACCTTTTTTTTTCATTCTGTATGTCTTACTTTCCTCCTTCCTCCATATCTGTCTGTCTGGCCCCTGGTGTCTCCCTGTAATCTCCTTTTCTTTCTTCTTTGGAGCCTAAATCCCTCCTCCTACTTACTCTCTATGCCCAGAAGGTCCACCTATACCTCCTCCCTCGATATTGGCTGTTAAGCTTTTTATTAGACCAATAAGATGCCTTAGGCGGGAAGGTAAAACAGCAACATATCTTTAATTATAATTAAACAAATGCAACATGTCTTTGCATAGTTAAACAAATATTCTACAACAAGTATATGCTCATGCCTAGCAACACAGCATTCCAGAATATAGGCAGGAAAGTCAGAAGTTGAAGGTTTTTCTTGACTACATAGCAAATACGAAGCCAGGCTGGGCTGCAAGAAGCTCTATCTGAAAAAAAATATGCATAATACCCACAAACATAGAAATTGTAAGTTACCCATATAGATATGATTGGGTCAAGAGTCAACACTGGCTATACTATTATCCCAACTTTGATAATTGTGCTTTGGGTATGTAAGACAGTGCCCATATAGCATAAAGATCAAAGAGCATGTATTCAAGGCCAGCTTTGTCTTATACTACTAAGCTCCAAGCCAGCCAGAGCTACCCAGTGAGGCAACATCTCAAAACAAAAACAATGATAATAACAACAAAAAAGGTTAGTACCTCTCAGATAAATACTAAACAGAGAGAAACTAAAAATATAACAATTCCAAGCTTCAATACAAGAGTAAACCAGCTGAGTGGTAGTGGCACATACCTTTAATTCAAGCACTTGGGAGGCAGAGGCAGACAGCCTGATCTACAAAGTGTGTTCCAGGCTAGGCACAGCTGTCACACAGAGAAACCATGTCTGAGGTGTGGAGAGTAAATGTAAAGAAAGGGGAGTCAACAGGAGGGCTCAGCAAGTAAAGGCACTTGCTGCCAAGCCTGGCAACTTGAGTTTGATCCCAGAAACTCATATAGTAGAAGGAGAGAAGCAGTTCTTGCAGGTTGTTCTCAGACCTGAATATGCCCCTTCCCCTCAAACATACACAAATGAACTAGTGAAAGGTCTGAAATCTGAGAGGCTGGAATGTAGCTCAATTGGTAGTGTGTTTGCCTAGCATGCATTTAATCCAAATTTGAATAAATAAGCTGTGCAGATATTTTTGATAAAATTGAAAGAATTCAATCACAGTCTGCGTATAATAGTTTGAAAATCTGTTATGTGTGACAATGACAGTGATTAACATTCCTTTATTTTGTAGAAGATAGTGTTCTCACAGTTTAAGGACAAGAGCATGCCAGAGAGAAAGTCTTCTATAATTTTTTTTAAAACCTTGTGTGTGTGTGTGTGTCCACACATAGGCCACAGAAGGACATTTTCTTCCATCACTCTTGACCTTATTGATTTCATATAAGGTCTCTTACTGTACTGGAAGTTTACCATTTCTGCTGGACTGCCTGGACAGCAAGTTTTCTGGGTCCTTCTGTCTTTGCCCTCCACTCAGTATCAGGCATGTGCAGCTATGCTCACCTTTTCATATGGGAGCTGGAGATTCAGACTCAGGTCCTCATGCTTACAGAGCAAGCATTCTTACACTCTGAGCTGTTGCCCAGCCCTCTAAAAATAATTTAACAAAGAAAATAAATAGCTGAAAGAAATATGGAGGAACTTTTGTTATCTGAGAGAATGGTAGTGTTGGATGATAGCCTCGAGTCATGAGGAATTGAGTCAGGCTGTACTGAATAACAGCTCCTAGCCATAAAGAATTTCAGCTTGACCATTTCAGTTTCACTTGCAAAAACAATATGCTCAGATATAAAAAAAAACAACTCACCTTGCTCCCAGTAAAAATCACACACACACACACACACACACACACACACACACACACACACACACACACACACACAATTAGCTGCAATTTCCTGGTAGCCAGCTATGTGCCCCAGCCCCTCTAAATTCCCTCAGCCTTCATCCTGAGGAATAATTGGGGCCCTCACTGTTCCAACAGAGCAGTCTCAGCCTGTTGAAATCAAGTCTGCTTGGTTCTCTCCCTCATTTTTCTTACAGAGTTCACTATTATTTTTAATTTTGTTCCTGTTTAAAATACTTTATAATACATATGGCTTAAAGCCTTTTATGATATGTTGATAAAATACAAATTACAAACTATTGAAGTGAGCAGTAAAGGAACTAAATACATAAATATAAGGAACACAGAAAAATATTCCCAATAAATATGTAGACTTAAAGGCATTTATTATGAAAAAAGACTGAGAAAACTAAATACTTAAACATGAAAGAAGTCATCAATGTCAAGTAGACACATATATTTAACTTAATTTCAACATTATACAATGTATATATGTATTGAATGGTACCCCACAAATACATCTATCTTCTATTTTTAAGTAGCAGTTAAAATCATACTTATTACACTTGAAGTAGTAAAAGTTGTGAAGACTGTTTTGATAAATTCATTTTCAACAAAACTAAATTCTTGTCTGCCTAGCACATTGTTAAGAAAATCAGAAGTCAAGATAGGGATTTAGATCAGTTGTAGAATGTCTGTGTGTTGACTGTGAACTAGACAGCGTCTAAAATCCCTTAGGAGATTACCTTCCAGTATAACCACGAAGGATTGTATAGATTGTGTTACCCTCTGAGCATGTGTTCTAACTTCATTCTGCTGTGGAATAAACACCATGACCAAGAACAGCATAAAGAAGGAAAAAGTGACAGTTTTCAGGTTATAGCCATCACTGAGGGAAATCAAGAAGGAACCATGGAGGAATGATGTTTGCTGGTTTGATCCCAGGATTCATGCTTATCTAGCTTTCTTATAGGATCCAGAACTACCTGCTTATGTAATGGTGCTGCCTACCCTGGGCTGGCCCCTACTACATCAATTAACAATCAAGACAAGGTGATCCATATGCCTCTGCGTATGGGAGAGAGATGTGTAGCTGGGTCTGTTTGAGGGGCCCCTGGCAGTGTGGTCAGGATCCATTCCCAGTGCATGAGCTAGCTTTCTAGATTCCATTACCTATGGTCTGACACTTTGCTCACACTTGATGCAGTGGGGAGGGACTTGGTCCTGCCTCGACTGAATGTACAAGGCTTAGCTGTACCCCCATGGGAGAACTTACTCTTCTGTAGGAGGAGATGAGGGGTGGGTTATGGGGGAGACTGGGAGGTGGGAGGAAGGATGAGAGGGGGATCTGTGGTTGGTATGTAAAATGAATTAAAAAATTAAAAATAAATAAATAAATCAAAAAAAAACAAGACAATCCTCCACAAACAAGCCAATCTGGCAGTCCCTCAGTTGAGATTCCCTTCTCAGGTCACTCTAGGCTATGTCAAGTTTGCAATTTTAAAGTTAACCAGGGCAGCATACCTGTGAGAGACTGTCTTGTTTGGGTTAATTGAGGGGAGAAGACTCACCCTACTGTGTAACCCCATTTCCAGGGTTTGGGTCCTTGACCATCTAAAAAGCAGGAAGTACTAGCACTAACACCCACCACTCTGCTTACTTCCTGCAGAAGGGTGCAATGACATCAGCTGCCCCAAGCTCCACTAGGATGCAGGCCTCTGTGGTGGTATTGTGTTCCCCAAAATATTGTGTACCTTAATAAACTTATCTGGGGTCAGAGACAGAACAGCCACAATATTAAACATGAGGATAGGCAGTGGTAGCATACGCCTTTAATCCTAGCATTCCAGAGACAGAAATCCCTCTGGATCTCTGTGAGTTCAAGGCCACATTGGAAACGGCCAGGCGTGGTGACACACGCCTTTAATCCCAGTAAACCAACCTTTAATCCCAGGGAGTGGTGGCAGAGAGCAGAAAGGTATATAAGACTTGAGGACCAGAAACTAGAGGCATTTGCCCTGGAGAGGCATTTGCCCTGGAGAGGCATTTGGCCTGGAGAGGCATTTGGCCTGGAGAGGCATTTGCCCTGGAGAGGCATTTGGCCTGGAGAGGCATTTGGCCTGGAGAAGCATTCAGGCTTCTAGCAGCAGTTCAACTGAGACCCATTTTAGATGAAGACTCAGAGGCCTCCAGTCTGAGGAAACAAGACCAGCTGAGGATCCGGCGAGGTGAGATAGTTGTGGCTTGTTCTATTACTCTGATCTTCCAGTGTTCACCCCAAATAACTGTCTGGGTTTGATTTTATTAATAAGAACTTTTAAGATTCATGCTACAGGCCTCTTTCCTTTTTACGTGAGCCAAATGTAAACTTTGCCTTATCGTTTTTGTCAGTGTATTTTACCACATTGACAAGAAAAGTAAGAAAGCCTGCCTAGCATACACAAGGCCTTGGGTTCAATCCCCAGAACTACATTAAATAAAATAAAAGTTGACTTAGTTTTCAAAACTTTTTACAGGGTTATTCATGTCTGCTCTGTTCAGATGCTAACGTGAATATGACTACTTTATAACCCTTTGCTGTTAATTCTGATTGATTTCATGCAAAAGGTTTTTGAAGTCCCCTGAAAACACCAGGTAAATAGAATATTTTTCTTTCTCTAAGTAATTCTTTTTCTGCTTTTTACTAGGGAAGAAAGCACCACTTAGTTTCTGCAATGTGGTGACGAGAGTCCTTGAGCCAACTCTGTGGATACTACACCCACAGGCATGCAGCGAGGAGAGATGTGTCACTCATCTCTCGGGAGTAGTTGAGAAATTAGGGCTGTGTCCCTATTTCCGGTGGGGGGCATAGTAGTCAGTAGAGAAGAAAATGGATATGGTTTGCTTGAAGTGCTTGTGTGGAGTAAGGCACCCACTGCCCAGAAGTATTCCAGTCTGCTTAGCTCCCCCTTTCCTGGCCCTTTTGCTAGAAAGAGTAGTCTTTTCTAGGGGCTTTCTTACTTTTGTTTTTGGAGCTATTTTCTGATCCTGGGGTTCACGACTCAAGAACTAGTGGATAAAAATGAAGAAAGAAATAATGAACTTACTTCCATAAGCTTTTAAGAATCTTAAAGTCCCTGCCTAATTTGCCTTATTTTCCACCTTTCCAAGTCTCCTGATATCTGTTTTACAGATTTTGCTAGGGTATTTAGCTATTGCTAAAAGAAGTAGGGGGAAAGAGTAGAGAAATGGCTCTTTGGGCAAAAATGCCCAACAATAGAGGAAAACACTCAACACTGACCTCTGACTTCCACACACATGTGCCCACATGTGACTACACATATGAACACACATAGCCACATGCACCACACACATATACATGCAGGAGGAAGAAATGTGGCAGAACGTGCTTACTTCATCTTATCTGGAACTAGTATTCACAACCCTAGGTTTTTATCCTTAACTACTAGAAAGATGAGGTTACCATCAAGTGAGATGGAGAGCACAATGGATAAATAGGACTGCACACAATGTTCATTAGTTCAGCTTTTGTTTGTTGAGTTTACAATATCTACTAATCAAACAAATAGCAATATTGACTAGGTAATTATACAAGCTTAGAATTTAGGGAAGATAACTGGGCTGGTGGTGTCGATTTGAGTGCAGTATCATATGCAGAATGTCATTGCAGCTGTGGTGTGGAAGGACTAAACACGGGTGGGAGAAATAACAAACAACTGCAACTGAGAGGCAGGAAGCAGTAGGGTGGGAGTGAAGCCAAGCATCTGTAATGTCACAGACACTAGTGGAAGAAAAGGGTTTCGAGTAAAAGGAGGCGATTACCTGTGTGAAATACAGCTAATCGGTGATATTTGTTAACTGAATACAGAATGGAATTTCACAATGTAGAGTGAGAAAAACCTGAGGATGGAGGATTTATTTCAGCTGAGAGTTTCAGAGGTGCCTGTTCATCATGAGGGAGCATAGCAGAGTGGAGCAGTTCACTGACACAGTAGCCAGGAGGCAGAAAGGCTGTGTACAGGAAGGGTCAGAGCAAACCCCACCTCCAAAGACTTGCTTTCACTGGCTCCTTCCAATGAGGCCCCCACCTCCCACAGGTCCCACCATTTCTTTTCTATTGTTTTCTTCTCTCATACAATACATCCCAATGGCAGTGTCCCAGTTCCTCCCACCTCCTCTCTCCCCCAGATCCACTGCTACTCCGTTTCCCTTCAGAAAAGAGCAGGACTCCCAAGGATATTAACCAAACACAGCACAAGATATAATAAGACTAGGCACAAACCTTCATATCAGTCCAGTAGAAAGAAATGGGTCCCAAGAGCAGGCAAAAAAGAGACAACCCTCACTCATACTATTAGGAGTCCCACAAAAACACCAAGCTAACAACCATAACATACACGCAGAGGACCTTGCACAGACCCATGCAGGCTCCATGACTGCTGCTTCAGTCTCTGTGAGAACCTATGAGTGGCTGTGCTCTCTCGGTGTCTTTGACCCCCTGAACTCCAAGGAGAGGGACAGGTCCCACCATTTCTGACTTTTCACTACCTCTAATATCAAGATTTATGTATCCATTAAGGGATTAGCCCATGGATTAGGTCAGCAGACTTTTGTTGCAAAGAGGAGAGAATAAATGGAAGTAGTTGGCTGGCGAAGGAAAGTGAAGTTTTTAGTTTAGTTTTAGATGAAAGAAATGACAGTACAAATATTCTGAGGAATGATCTGGTAATGGATTTTTAAAATGATTGTGCTGTGGAGAGAAATGAGAAATATCGTGATTCCTGGAGTAGATGAATGCTATGGTTTGAGTGTTTGTGTTTCTGGGATGTTTGTGTTGGAGTTTAAGCTCAGTGCACTAGTCCTGAGAGGAGGAGTCTTCAGGAGGAGAAACAGGTGTTGAGATGATGTGCTCATGAGTAGATTATACCTTTTATTAAAGGGACTGAGAAAGCTTGTTAGCCTGCATGCTTTGTTTCCCATGAGGAAACAGCAAAATGACACTGCATATGAGGAACAGGCAGCCATCCCATGCTGAACCTGCAAGTGCATTGATCTTGAATTTCACAGCCTCTAAAGCTGAAGGAAATAAGTTGTGCAAGTCAAGATATTGTTCTCTCGAAACCTTAAGGGACTAATACAAAAAGGACAAAATGTTTGTGATGTCGTGGTTAGGCCATTAAGTCTCTTCACTTCTCTGTTAAATACAAAGCAGGCCATCTTTGTGTGTGGTGTTCAAAGTTTGAGAAAGGAAGTGAAGGCTGGAGATATTTAGGAGAACTGGGCAAGGAGTATACTGTGGTAATGTACTAAGGCAAGCCAGAGTTTGTCATAATGAAAAATGATTACAGTTAAAGAGACTGTGTGCATCCAGGGGAATCTGTTGGCAGAGAGCAGTGAGTCCAGGTCTACTCCTTCATCCTTTCACGTTTCTTTTTTACCCAATTTTATGTTATTTATTTTTTTTTTTGGTTTTTCGAGACAGGGTTTCTCTGTGTAGCTTTGCGCCTTTCCTGGAGCTCACTTGGTAGCCCAGGCTGGCCTCGAACTCACAGAGATCCGCCTGGCTCTGCCTCCCGAGTGCTGGGATTAAAGGCGTGCGCCACCAACGCCCGGCATTTTTTACCCAATTTTATATAACCCTTCATTGTCTTATTGCTATGGAAGATATGCTTGAACAAAGCACAGAAAGTGTGGTACTGAAGGAGACACAAGACAGAAGTTACAAGCATGCGCCCTAAGACAAATGGATCTATTTTAACTTGTGAGGGAAACACAGTGCCCTCTGCTGGAAATGGATTGTTCTCTCGTTTTCCTTTCATTTTACCATCAGATGTTGGTACATTTTAGCATTTGCTGAAATACGAACACTGAAAGAGAATCAATGTGGAATTTCCAGTCTGATTCCAAAGCACATGGAATTGTATAGTACCTAATAGGTGCACATTCCACTAAGCTATTGCATTTAAGAATAAAACTTTAAAATTTTAAGTACATTATCTTTTTCAAGCTACTAAGATGTTGTCAACTTAGAGACATGCCTGTAGGTTGGACATTTCCAGGAAGGATTCATTGAGGGAAGAAGGTATTCAGCTGGAGTGGGTGGCAGCTTCCAGGGACTGCTCAGATAGCACAGGAAGTTCAAGAAAAAGCAGTGCTGCTTTGTCTGCGTGTCTCAGCTTCTCTCTGCCGTGTGCACCTGTCCTGTTGCTGCTCCTGCTGTCCTCCACTGAAATCAGAGCCAGCTTCTTCAGCTTCACCATGTACTAAAGACCAATAGCTCTCCTGGAATCCTCTGGGCCTTCAGTGCCAGACTGGGAGTGTGGAGGCACCAAGCTCATGGATTAAGCAGATTTTGGCTTTTCAGCCTCTCCAGTATGTGGACAGCCATGGTTGGACTACATACTCCATACTGTTTAAACCAATCTAACAGACCTCTTTTCATAATATACATTATTACTATCTGTTCTTCAGAAAACACTGAGTAGCATAAGATGTAGATTCTAATTAATTCATTTGGATTGAGATTACTTTAACGTAAAATTGTTACTTATTTTGGCTTAGAAGTCCAATAGAAAACTAGAAAAGTTCATACTCCAAATCAGAACAGTTCTCAACCTGTGGGTCATGGCACCTTGGGGATTGAATGACCCTTTCATAGGAATCACCTAAGACCATTGGAAAGCACAGATTAATATATGAATATCATGATTCATAACAGTAGCAAAATTATGGTTATGAAGTAGCTATGAAAATAATTTTATGGTTGGAGTCACCACAACATGAACTGTATTAAAAGGGCATAGCATTAGAAAGGTTGAGAACCACTCTCTAAATCATCATTAACTGTAAACACTGGGGAAAGCTAAGGATGGATTCCTCTTGCTTCCTTCATTTCTTCAAAGCAATAGATCCAGAGCTTTGGGGGATGCAGTAAGCAATAGAAATCCTCAGGCTAACATTAACAGAGGATCCATTCTGAAAACCACACTCTCCCACCTCCCTCCAAGTTCACTAAGTATCTTTAAACTGGAACATCTTCACTTTCAATGGCCTACAGCTTTACCATTCACATATGTCACTATTTTAACATGTGCAAAGAAGAGTCATGTATGTGCTAGCCAGCTTTCTGGAGTCTTGTGTTTGTCAAAGACGCTATATGAGTCATCAGAAGACTTGATTTGGATCTTTTTATAACCATTCACCTTAAAAGGGTAATTCTGTATAGATGTGGTAGTCCAAAGAATTTGGTCTTAGCATAGATACCAGATACATGTGTTGAAATGAGGCTAGATTTATGTATGTCTGTGTCATGTCTGAGTGTGTGTGTGTGTGTGCGTGTGTGTGTGTGTGTGTGTGTGTGTGTGTGTGTGTGTGTGTGTGTTGTAAGGTATTATTTTCTTGGCCAAGCTGCCATCATCTTTATGTGATCAGCGGTGCCTGCTTTTGAGAGCCCATCAGGCTAGTGTATTGTCATTCCCTTTCAGAAGGAGGGTGCCGCTCAGAAATCTGTATGAAAGCGTACTCTAAGTAAATATGGCCTCAGAGTCTCAGAAAGGTGTTATAGTACATAGACTTAGGGATGACTTGGGGAAGGGGTCTCCATCTATATGGCTATGGGGAAGTCATTATCCATGATAGGTGATGATTCTCCAGTGTGGCTGCTTTGGAGTTCCCCATGCTCATAACCTCTCATCCATTCCCTATGTGTAAGCCCAGCAAACTCATTAGTTCTCCTGGGTGGACTGTGGTGAAATCATATTTTGGATTGTCATTCATGCCTTAAGAGGAAGAGGTAGATGTTATTTATATCTGCTTCTAGGAGTGAATTTTTGAGTGCATTCGTGTGTGTGTGTGTGTGTGTGTGTGTGTGTGTGTGAGAGAGAGAGAGAGAGAGAGAGAGAGAGAGAGAGAGAGAGAGAGGAACTTTTCAGGACATTGATTTTTTTCTTCAACCTGACACTGAGTTTCCTAATTCAAGATTGTACTTCACTGTGAATTTTCTAACTTGAGATTATGTTTACTAATTTTTATTAGGTTCATTATTCAGGATGAGGTCTAGCCCATGGGAAACCTTGAATAAATATTTGTTGCTAAGATATGGAAATTGATAAACCGATGTTATTTACATAAGGATACTTATATTTGTGTTTTAACATATTTATATATGATATGTATTTATATTACATAAGCATTTTTTAGATTTATTTATTTATTTATTTATTTATTTATTTATTTATTTATTTATTTATTATGTACACAGTGTTCTGCCTGCATGTGTCCTTGCAGGCCAGAAGAGGGCACCAGATCTCATTACAGATGGTTGTGAACCACCATGCGGTTGCTGGGAATTGAACTCAGGACCTCTGGAAGAGCAGCCAGTGCTCTTCACTGCTGAGCCATCTCTCCAGCCCACATAAGCATATTTATAGTATATATACTACAGATGCTAAAGAAGTTTGAGCTTTGGGGCCCTGAAGATTTGTAATATATTTTCAGTGTAATTCAAAGTATTATTTATTTCCTCTCTGACCTATCCTTCAAATCTACCTTCACATCCAGTGAGACTGTAGAGGCTTCAAACATTTCTGGGATTGGGATTAGAAGGGGTTAGAATTGAGTTAGAATGCATTCTCTCTGTGATTAATGGGCTATCTATGTATTTATGTGACTGACATTCACTTCCTATTCAGTTATGCTATCCTGGTGTAGAAGTAGCTTCCAGAGATACATCTGTCCATCGTGAACACCTCCCTGTGGTGAGACCAGCATCAAGGCCAGAATCTATGTGACAATGTGAAAGCCTCCTGTGGTGCATGGAACTGGGAGAACTTGAGTAATGAAGAACAAACAATGGAGAAAGCTGCAATGTTAGAAAGTGGGCTGTGGATGAGGCTTTCACCCATTAAATGTGTAAACCACAAACTAAGAAATAAAAAAGGGTATAGTCTTCTAATAAGACCACACTCAGAAGAACATATATTTACTGTAACTAATGGCAGAGAGGTTTCTTGGTTTCCTTTGCTGTTGTGGTGACAAGAGGAATTAGGAAGAAGGGTCTGTTTCACAGTTCCAGGTCATAGTCAAGAACTGTCAGTAAATCAAGGTAGCAGAAATTTGAAGCATCTGGTCACATCACATCCACAGTCAAAAATGAGGAACACATGCATGCATGATTGCCAGTGTCAGCTCACTCTCCCCATTTTATTCAGTTCAGGGCCTACCCCTAGGGAATGTTGCCACCCACAGTGGGCTGGGTTTTCCCACATCAACTAATGTGATCAAGACAATCTCACAAGCTAACTTTATCTAGAAAATTTCCCACTGAGATTTTTGGCCCCCCTCCCAGTGATTCTAGGTTGTGTCAAGGTGATAATTAAAACTAACCATCAAAAACTATAGGAAAAAATACAATGAGCAGGTAACTAAGATGATATTCTTATGAACTTTTTCTTCAATCAGCTTTATAAAAATTAGAATGTAATTTTTTCTCTGACTAAATATATTCTTTTTTTTCAGAGCTGAGGACTGAACCCAGGGCCTTGTGCTTGCTAGGCAAGCACTCTACCACTGAACTAAATCCCCAACCCCTAAATATATTCTTTTGTATCTAACTTTTCTTTTAATTTATTTTTGTAATATTTTTGACTCTTTTACTTTTTGTAGCAGTTCTGCATCATGCATGTACTAGTATGGGTTCTCTAGAGGAACAGAACTGTTAGAATGGATCTATCTATCTATCTATCTATCTATCTATCTATCTATCTATCATCTATCTATCTTTATTTAGAAAGGGGATTTATTAGAGTAGCTTACAGGGCATGGTCCAGCTAGTTCAACAATGGCTGCCTACCAACAGAAGAATCCGGTAATTTCGCAGTCTCTAAGACTAGATTTCTCAGCTGGTCTTCAGTATACACTGGAGTCCCCAAGAAGTTAGGCTCTAATGTCAGTGAAGGAATGAACTTACCAGCAGGGGTAAGAGCAAGCAGCCAAAGGGAGCAAGCTTCCTTCTTCCACGTCCTTTATATAGGCTGCCCAGATTAAAGGTGTGTCTTCCCACCTCAAAAGATCCAGATTAAACATGAGGCTTCCGGTTTCTAGTGGTTTAATTAAGGGTGGAAAAAACGCCTCATAATTGTACCCAGCTACTTGGATTTTAGTTAGTTCCAAATGTAGTCAAGGTGACAGCCAAGAACAGCCATCACAACACACCTAAGCACTCAGTTTTTTCTCCCCTATCATTTATGACTAGAAATCAAACTTAAGATTACAGCTCTAATTTGTATCACCAAAAGTGACAGGCAGTCTTTTGAAACATACATTTTATTTTAAATGTGTCACTACTGTAATCTGATTTTAAGAAACAGGTTCTGTTATTTTTTGATGTGACAGTGACATTGTGGTCATCTTAAAAGCCCTTATGCAGATACATAATAATATTTATGAATCAAATGATGTATTTAGGATTTGTTCCAAAATTCTAATGGCAGAGGAGTGGATGAGATATGGATGAGGTAGTTTCCACCAAAGGCTGTTGGTCTGGAATATATAGTTAATGGGCACTGGTCTTTGTGTTTGAGTGTTCAGAGTTCTCTATTATGAAAAGTATTAAGGTATTCAGTTTAACTATCAAACTCAATGGGCAGAACTCTATAATTACTGTGGGTTTTGTGCTGTTTGACAGTGTAGACTGTGGTGGTATTGTGTTTCCCCAAAATATTGTGCACCCTAATAAACTTATCTGGGGTCAGAGAACAGAACAGCCACTAGATATAGAGGCCAGAAAATAGTGGCACATGAGCCTTTAATCCTAGCATTCCAGAGGCAGAGATCCGCCTGGATCTCTGTGAGTTCAAGGCTACACTGGAAACAGCTAGGCATGGGTGACTCATGCCTTTAATCCCAGGAACTAATGGCAGAAAGCAGAAAAGTATTTAAGGTGTGAGGATGAGGAACTAGATGTTGTTAAGCGTTTAAGCTTCTAGCAGCAGTTCAGCTGATATTCATTCTGGATGAGAACTCAGAGGCTTCCAGTCTGAGGAAACAGGATCAGTTGAGGAATTGATGAGGTGAGGAAGTTGTGGCTTATTCTGCTTCTCTGATCTTCCAGCGTTCACCCCAATAACTGGCCTTGGGTTTGTTTTTATTAATAAGTACCTTTAAGATTCATGCTACAGTGGACTTCTTAGTGCTATCTCAAAGAGCCCCTCTTTATCTCCTTTCCATCTCAGCTACCTATTCTCCAACTTTTCTACAACTGAATGTTCCTCCCACTCACCTATAAGTCATAAGGGTAGGGTGGGGAAAAGGCTTCTGGTCTGTGGACCTCTCCATCAAATCAACTGAAGGGAGAGCTCTTACCTGGTAGGATGGAACAGAGCCATGCCCTGCCCCCAGCCTCCAAGAACAACTGCCTGAATCTACCAATACATAAAGCAGACAAGCTGAGTAAACACATCTCAAGGAAATATGACATTCTACTATTTTATTTTCATAGAATATCAAGGTAGCAAACAGAGTTCCAATTCAGAAGAATCCACATGCAGTTAATATCAACCATAATGGACTGTATTAAAGGCCCCTGCAAGTGATCCCAACAGCTTTTTGGATGAACTACATAGATTCCAAGATTTTGAAATATTTGCCACTCGAGGAACTTGGAAGTTTCTTTTCTGTAAGATTTTGGGGGGAATAACCCAGCGTATGGTTTGGGGGATAACTTCCATTGAATCTGCTGGTATACAGGCATAAAAAAAAGGCTGATTTTCTCTTCTTTCTGAATAGAATTTGATATTCTGCCAATGAGCAGACTCTGGCATCTGATTGGTTTGTGGATTTGATTCTTTTGATTTGTAATGATGTAGTCTCTTCTTCCTTAGGTGTTTCTCTTCATTGTGTGAGTGACTATAATTTGAACTCTGATCGACATTGGACTTTCTCCATAAATCAGATTTAGGCTTCCTTCTTTCTTTGACTTGTGGGTACATATGAGACTTGCTGTGTTTTTTTGCAAGATTCAATTTAATATTTGATTCAATTGTTGAGGAGGTTAAAGAGTAGCTTGTTCTGCTCCATGTGGTTGTGGTCCAGTGCTTCTCTTTATTGAATGTTATGGAAGATGATGTAGACTCTATTTCCACAGTATTGGACAAATCGTGAGACAACCAGTCAGGGGACTGCATTTTGGAGTCTGACCTATGTTTCCTACTATTTCGAGACTGATAGCAAGGTTGTGCCACAGGGGAGGTGTGTTTTCTAAGGATTATAGTATGATGGTCATTTGGATCTTTACGGTAAAATGGTTTCAAAAAAGTTGCTTCATCCACTTTGTGAACATTTGCCAATGGAATGCCTTTAGGTACCTCAAACAGAAACTTTTGTGAATCATGAGTTAAGTAAAAGTTGGTTTCTATAAATACACATTCCTCGCTGTCAGTTTCTTCATGAGCTGGATATTCTGCCAAGTCAGTTGAAGTCTCAGTATTTAAGGGGACATCATTGTTCCAGCCATCAGAAATCAAAGATGAATGTGAATCAGCTAAATCAACAGTATTTTGCTGAGTTCCTGAAACAGAATGCTTGTATGAATTGCTTTCTTGAAACCATACGTGACATTGATTATCCTTTTCTGGTGTCATCTGTAATTTTAAATCCGAAAGAACTATCATGTCATTCTGTTCTGTGCCTTGTAGACCATGGTAAAAGCCAGGTACCTTGGTTGGCTCCTGGAATTTTCTGGTGAATAATGAGCTTTCTTGTGGATTTTTCTTTCGGAAAGAAATATGTTGTAAAAGATCTTTGTCAAATGAAAGAGTATTACTTTTCTCACTATCTTCTACTGTTTTACAGACTGAGTCTAAACCCATACTTAACTTTGAAGTATGTTTGGGAAGTACCTTTGGCTTAGAGACCACAGGGACAGAAGGTCTAGGGATTGAGTAGAGGTATTTGTATTGCAAATCACGGTCGATTTCACAGAAAGATTTTTCATCGAAAAGTACTAAAACTCTGTTTGTTTGTTGTGGTCTGTTGGTGGTGGAATGGATACACTTAAATAAGCATTTTGATTTATCCTGGGCATTGGCCATTGCATAAGATTGTACCACAATTCTGGGAAGGCCTATTGTTTGTATCTCCAGTGTTTTTGTACAAAAGTGCACAAGAAGGTCGTCGTTTTCTTTCTCTGAGAACTTGTGGAGAATGTTACTCAATGGGAGATTACTCCGAGTTTCTATTGATGTTACACTTTCTTGTTTTTTGATGCCCTTTGCTTCTGTCATGACCTTGCTGCTACTTGAAACATTCATTATTGGTGCCTTTACACAGCTGAGAGGAGGAAAAACTCTTCTGTAATTGTTTTTTAAGTTAGCTTTTATAGTACCAGCTTTTGGAGACCTAAAATTCATTTTTTTATGTTTTAGATAAAGCCTGCATTTGTAATCTTCTGACTTAGCCCTTTGGGGGTGAGAGTTACACTTCTGTAAGGATATGTTCACCATCTCTGGTAACTGATTCAGTTTTATCTCAGTTGCTTTAGAAACTAAATGCATACTTAGCTTATTTTTTAATTCAGGAGTAAACTGTTTTAAAAGAGGACTGTGAAGCAATATGGTAGATACTTTTGATGATGTGTCTGGACTATCTGGCAAAGGAGATGCCTTTGCATTATCAGGCTTGTAGGCTCCTACTTCCCCCAGTTTGTCAGGAAGAACTTGATTTTGGATCTTATTTTCAACAGGGGCTTCAAAGATACTTTTAAGTGTTTCATAAACAGGAAACAAACATTCTACAAGTGTTTTGTTTTTGTTATTTTTATCTTGAAGTGCTGTGGGCACAGTTCCTTGAGCAGCTTCCCCTTGCTTGGAAAGCAAGAAACATTCTCTCATCTTATCAAATAGTAAGGTCCCAGGTTTTGGGTGGATCCCTGGTGGTGGAACGTTTATACTCAGGGTTCTTCTCAAATGAGTTTCTATAGTGTTCTTTATATCTTCAAATGGGCATTCTTGGGGTGTTATGGTGTCTTTTTGTATTTCTTCTTGCTCAGTGGTATTCGTGTCAGGTTTATGTGTAATATTTAAGTCCTCACTCCCTGAAACAACCTCTTCTCTTGTTTGTAGACATAAATTCTTTTCCACTTCACATTCAAGGTTTACTTCTGGCTCCACATCAGGAAGTTTCCATGTTTCTTGATCACTGACCACAAAGGGCTGAGAATCCTGCAGCAATGGGATTGTAAAATTCAGTCCTTTTACAGTTGTCAAGATGTTCTTAATGTCTCTAGCATCTGGTAATTTCTCCTGGAATTTAGTATGACAGACTCTCTTTTCCCTTCTTGGATTTGTTGTAGATTCTACTGTTTCTTCAGTGTGAGGAGGACTTACCATGGAAACACAAAGACTTCTGATAATGATCCCTGAGACATCTTTACTACTTGGAATCATGGGTTTTGGTTTATTGAAGGCATATTCTAATTTCCTCCTACTGCTTGGACTACCACAACCTATGATACCAAGTGTCTTTGAAATTGGGTGCTTTGGAATTCTCACAGTTAAATATTTGGGTTTCAGTGCTCTTTTCAGATTTGTTACTGTGAATCTGCTTTTTTGGCTTTTAGGACAAATAGGAATAGAGGGATACAATGAATCGAGAATGTTTGTTTGAAGTAATTTTAGTCCTTGAAGGTTTTGCTTTGCAGTAGATAACTCTAGTTCCTTTTTAAGCTTTTCCTGGGATGGGTAGTTGTTCTCTCTGGGAGTGACTACCCCAGTCTTGATCTCAGATTCCTCTGTTCCTAGAGGAAGAGCATAGTTTGTAGTGCTGCTGGTGTTCTCCCTGGCTTTATTCTCCAGATTGACACTACAGCTCTTTTGCATTTCTCTATTGACCTCTTCTAGGTCTATGCCTCTGCTTCTATCTGTTTTTAACTTTCCTTCTTTCTGATTCACAGTATAGTTGCTGTCCATTTCTAGTTTTTCTTGCTTCAGATTTACATCGGAGATTATGTTCATTTCATCCTTTTCTTCCAGGTGTTCATATTTCAGTAGAGAATCATGGGACTTCTGAGGCAGCGCCAGATCCCACTGTTCTTGTTCCAGAACAATTGATGGTGGATTTTCTTTACTTCTTGTGGCATTAAACTCTGCAGTACTCATGTGTACCCCTAACTGTATTTGTGGGCTGACTGTCATTGCAGTTTTCTCATCCACATCTGTTTGTGAAGGCATCCTCTGACTTTTGCTGTGAACTGGAACATTGAGAAGAGGGAAAGACTTTGGCTTTATCTGGTGTCCACTCTTGGACTGAGGTATGGTTTGCTCTTTCATGTTAACATTTTGGTCTTCCTTATTTTGAGACTTATTCAAATGGGCAATCCTTGGTTTTTCAAGTGATGTCTTTTCTGGAGTTAACATGTTGCTTATGGTGGCATTACTCTGTCTATCTTTCTTTGGCTTATCAGATTTACCTGAACTGGTT
Organism: Peromyscus aztecus; assembly: GCA_902168405.1. Taxonomy (NCBI): domain Eukaryota; kingdom Metazoa; phylum Chordata; class Mammalia; order Rodentia; family Cricetidae; genus Peromyscus; species Peromyscus aztecus. The sequence continues at coordinate 38,624 of CABHPQ010143471.1, read as the reverse complement.
TCCTGTTCTCTCTCTGTCACAAATCCTTTTGCTAGAAGGGTGTTATTTGTAATCAGTGCTTCCCTGAGTGATTTCTTTAGTGGAGAAGCTGGAAACTTAGAACTTGTTTTGTGTCTTAAATTATCTTTGATTTCATTTTCCTTTTTCCAATTTCCAGTTTCAGTTGAATATTCTTTTTCACACTTTTCTGGCTGACCCTTTTGCCCTTTGAAGAACATGTCCAGCATTTTTTCCCTTTTAATGGTACCTAATCTTGTGAGATCAATTTTATGATCTGAGGAGACTGACTCACACTGTGATTCAACTTGTGGATGCTCACCTATTCGATGGGCACTGGTCACAGACTTCTGTGGCCTGGCTTGTTTCTGTAGCATATTATGTTCTGTTGCCTCAACTGACTCTCTCGTTGCTGTTTCCTGGGCATCTGCTGGTTCTTGGAAATTTCCCTGTGGGTAAGAGTGTGCTATAACTCTTGCTGTGTCTTTCTGTGTTTTGTCCTGTGAATACCTACATGGCAGTGATGGCATAGACAGGAAAGACCGTGTTGCAACTACAGCCAGCTCACTTTTATCTTTGTGTACTTTTTTCTCCAGAACCTTCATATTCAGGACAAATTCCTTTGTATTAAGGAGATGTGAAATTGGTGAGACCTTTGTCCTTTTGCAATGCACCCCAGTTGTCAAGTCTACTGTTTTTTCTATCTGTTTTGTATATTGTTTTTCTTTTCTGACATGATCACACATGGCATCTTTGTCTGCCATTTCCTCTGTATCTGATAATGCTGGAAACATTTGTTGGAGTGGTGAAGATAGTTTACTTTCTAGGCGTTCTTCATCTACTTTCACACCTTTACACAAGATAATGGTTGGAGAGGCTTTAGAAGTATAGATTTTCCTTAAGACTCGAGGTTCACTTTCATTGTTTTGTCCCTTTGATTTGGATGCATTAATATGCATCTGTAGTTCTGTTCTGTGGAGCTTCTGGGACAGAAGTGATTTCTGTGATTTCAAAGTTACATCTGTGCCTCGCCTGTCTATTATTTCTTTTCTATATGTCTCTTCTCTCTGAGGTATATGTTCTTTTTTAACATCTCTCATGGCCTCTCTAGGTACTGTTTCTCCTTTAGTTGGTAGTCTCTGCAAAGTAGAATTTCTAAGTTTTGTGTCATTGAATTCTGTTTTCTCATGCAATTTTGGATGATCTGGTAACAAAGGAAAGGATTTAGTCAGAACTAAGCCTTGTTCATCTTTAAGTCCCTGCATCTTTGTTTCTTGATAGTTGTGAGTTGTTACGATCTTTGCTATTTGCATTCCGGTTTCTTCCTTTCCCTCTGACTTATGTTGTTTTTCATTTTGTAGACTAATTGAAATATCTCCAGTAATTTGCTGTATGTAAATGCCTCCTTCAGAATCTGATGATTTCTGCAAGTATCCCATGGAAACAGAGGATCTTGTTAACATTGATGTACATTCTTCCTTGATTTCGGTATTCGTAGTAAGGATAGGTTGGTGAGACATTGCAGTGGATGTCTTAGTCAACTTCTTAGTTAATGTTACTCCTGGCTTACTTCCATCCTCTTCAACCTTTCCCCCTTGCTCTCTAGTTTTCCACTGAAGGTCACTCAAATTCTGCATAGGTAAAGCAGGTGATTTCTTTGTCTTCAAATATATATCCTTGGCATGCATTATACTGTTGACACCCATATGCTTTTCTTTCCCTGGTACATGTTCTTTCAGTAATTTTATCTCATTGTAAACTTCCCTATCAGCCATCTGTGCACCTGAAAATTTCTCGAGTTGCAATTGTGAGATGGAAAATTTTACAATTGTATTTACAAGTTTTTCTTCCTGAGATTTCCTCTGAAACTCCTTGATACTGAGTGTATGTGATCGTGGTAATTTCTTTCCCTTTTTATCCATTGATCTGGGGATCTTTTTGTCTGTCACGTCTTTTCTGAGTCTTTTCTTTTTTTCTTCCTGTGTTGGTTCTTTTCTGTTGTTTAACACATAACCTGTTGACTCCATGCATGCTCTTTTCTCTGAGTCTGATACATCTTGGATCTTTGGTGGTAGAAAAGAAATTTGTGTTTCTCCTAGTACATCTTCCTCTTCACTCACTCTAGTGTCTGACTTCAGGAAAGATGGAGAAGGCAAGTGAGCAGTTCCCTTTGGAACCATTGTCATTAGTTCACTTTTGCTTTGCTCAGCTTCTTTCCTTTGCTCTTTACTATTAACAGGTGGCATTCTGTCATTCAAATGTGCAGGTGGGGATATTCTTGCTCTCAAAGTTTTTGTATCTTTGGTGTCTTTATCTCTTATGCTGGCCTTTGCCTCAGTGTATAACTCTTGTTGATTGGCTTTAATTATCACATTAGGTAGGGTAATGCCTTCATTTGAACCTGCATGTGTGAGTTTACCTGTACATGATGTCATAAGAAACTCATCCTGTAGAGGAGACAATCCATGATGAGGAACAGAAGGCATGGAAGTATCATTCTTTGTTGCAAAAACATTAGACTCTCTGTTTTTTTCCTGTTTCTGTCCTATCTTTTCTTTGCTGCTCCTCCAGGGAGTCTTCCTCTTCCTGGGAATACTGTTCTCATTAACACTCAATACATAAGGAGGTGCAGAAACCTTTAAAACTAGGCCACTGGAGTGTGTCAAACCATTTTTGGCTGAGATTTTGACTTCTTCCTGTGCTTGATATTGTTTCCTCTTTTTTGCACATTCGGCAATTTGCTTTGCAGGTGCTACTTGCCCTACAGGCAATGATACAGAAGCACCACTTTTTGTTACAACCACATTAGGGTGTCTTGCTCTTTCCTGTTTCTGTCCTGTTTTTTTATTACTACTCCACCCATTAGTCTTTTTCTTACTCAGGGTACTGTGTTCATTGACACTGGACACAAGATAGGGTACAGTTTTCTCTGTCTTGAAAATTGGGTCATTGGGGTGTGTCAAGTCATCAATGGCTGAGGTTTGTACTTCCTCTTCTTCCCATGGTAGATGCAGTTTTCTTTTCCTTGCATGGCTAGCAATGGCTTTTGTAGATGCTACTTGCCTGACAGGCAGTGATTCTTGTGGCATAGGGTATGGCACATGGCTTTGCATTACATCTGTTTCAACTTCCTCTGCTTGGTCTAATTTAGAGGCATCTGAAGAAGTGATGACAGAATGAGTTTCTCTTGGGAGCATGACTTTTTCCTTTCTGCTTTCTTGCTTCTTTATAATTTGCTTTTCAAGATTCACTTTAAGTCTCTTTATTTTGGGTACATATGAAAGGGGTGATTTATTTATGTTCACATGTTTGGTCTTGGGATGCATAATGCTTCTCTCAAAAGTATTCACTCCATTCTCTTCTTTATATGACATGTATCTTGATCTTTTTGAATCACTTATATCATTCAAAGAAGATGCTGTATAATTTAATTTTTCTGCATCTGAAGATTCCATGCTTTGTGAGTGTAGAGGAAAGGATCTTGTTTCTATCCATGTTTCTTCCTTGGCTTTTATTTCTATATCTAACTTACTGTGAGGTAAAGATGCCAAAGTCCCTAGTTTGCATTTTCTTTCCTGCACATGTCCCAAGTTTTCATTTACATTGGTCTCTTCATCTGTTGTGTTTGGGCCATAATGCCCAGTGATACTGGGTACATGTGAAAGTGGTAACTGATTTTTATTGGAACTTTTGTCTTTGGGGTGCATTACATCTTTTGTATGCACATTTTCCCCTCTATCCATCCGTGTCTGTGATTCACACTGTTTCCCAATTTTTATGTTTGACTTACCATCATCCTCAGTTGACTCTGTATATTCAGTTTTTCCTATTTCAAGCAATTTCTGGTGCTGTAGTTGTGAGTTAGCTGATTTTATGGTTCCTTGCATGTCTTCTTCTCCTGCTGTTCCAATGTCTAGTTTATGAGAAGACTTAGAAGGAAGATACCCGGGAGCTACTTTCTCTTTGCTTTTCCCTTCTTGGTCTGCTTTCCTTGGCTCTATACTGTTGGGGTTCACTTTCCCTTGAGTGTCACATTTATGATTCCATGTCTCTTGCTCTCCATCTTCTGGACAACCTTCCTCTTGTTCTTGACAATCTCCACCTGCTTCTCCCTGCTCTTTACCCTCTAGATCCATTTTCTTTTGCACTTTATCATCTTGACTGCATTTCCCTGGTTTTGTGTAGTTTAGATCCATTTTCTTTTGATCTTTGCCATCATTATTACAATTCTGTTGTTTTTTGTCCTTTCTATCTACTTTTTGTGGATCTATTTTCCCTTGCTCTTTAGGATTTGATAGTAAATCCTGGGAGAATGTTTTATTTCCTTTGCAGTCCTTATCTTTTGTATGCATTGTGACTTTCTCACCAAATATTTTTACTTTATGCTCTGTTTTCTGTGGCATATGGTCTTCTCCTCTCTGTGTGTCAGTAGTGCTATGACCTTTGGCCCACTCTTTACTTACTTCACTCAGTGTAGCTGATGATTTCTGGAGTGACAGTTCTGGAAGAGAGTATAGTGTTGCTTCAGTTATACCATCTGCCTTTTCTATCCTTGTATCTGATTTTAAACAAGGAGAAGGCATCCATGTGCTGGTACTGGTTTCAACCACATTTAGTTCATCTTTAATTTTTTGTAGCTCTTGCCCTGGTTCTGTAATGACTAACTGAATTGTCTGTGAAACTGATGGTTTTTCTTTCAACTGCATAGTTTTTTTTGTTTTTGTACTCTCTTCTTTCTGGAATGCATATTTAGTGGCATGTTTTACACTGTTCAAGGCAGGTTCAAAGTTAGACTTTGCATGAATGATTTCTTCTATATCTGATGATCTTTGGAGCTTTGGGTGATGAGTAGAAAATCGGGTTCTTATTTGCATAGCTTCCTCTCCATTTATCCTTGTGACCACTTCAGAGTAAGGAAGAGAATATATGGAAGGTTTGTTCCAATTCTTAATTTGTTTATCTTCCTGCATCTTTTTCGCCTTTTCTTCAACATTAAATTGTAACTCCTGTGATGCAGAAAACAGTTCCTGTCTCAGAGGGGGTCCCCTGGAACACCTCCCTTTCTTGGGAGCTATTTGCAATCTATGTTTCAATGGTATGTGTTTCACTTTTTCAGTACTGCTTGAAATACCGTCAGTTGGCTCCTGATACTTTCCCACTGTAGATGATAATTCTGACAGTGCTGGTGATCCAAGGCAGAACTTCATTATTCCTTGTAAGTATGCCTCCATTATTTTAGGATCCCATTTCAGATAAGGTGAAGAAGGAACAGAATCCCAAGGTTTATTCTGAACTACATCTAGATTATTTTTATTGCCCTGGATAATTTTTCGTGTTTTATTATTCCACCATTGTTCCTTTCGACGTAGTAAGCACTTAAAAGGTGACTTCTTTCTCTTTTGAGCAATACATATGAGTCCTATTATATCTTTAAAATCTGGTATACTATTCCTATATTCTTTCTTCTGTGGAAGATACTTTAATTCTATTAACTTGCATAAATTATCTGTACTAAATGTCTTTGAAAATGGCACTTTTCTGCCTTTCAATGACAGCAGGGGCTTTAGAGGTGGGAGGCAGCTCTCTAGTAGTCTTGATTTATCTTTTCCTACTTTTATTCTTGAATTCAAATTAGGATGCAGTAGAGGTGGTAATGAAATAAAAGATTTCGTCAGTTTCATGTCTGATTTACTCAGCCCTTCTTGTACCTTACCCTGTTGTTCTGCAGTGTCAAACAGTAAAGTTAATTTCTTTCTACTGGAAGGATAAGACAGTGGTGAGTTCTCTGTCTTTAAGGTAATATTAGAGTCTATTATTCCTTCCATCTCCACCCCTTTGATGCCATTCTTCTCTTCCTGTGATTTATGTTTTTCTTGTCTTACATTACTTGAGATAAACACATCAATGTTCTCTTTATCCAGTTTGAAGTGAGGTAGAGGGATGGGTTCACATGCTTTTATTAAAACTGAACCTGGTTTATCCTCTCCATGTTTTATGCATATCATTTTCTCTTTTTTATAACACTGTAGTTCTACTTTATTGCTTGCGGTATATTCAGTGGAACTAATATGTGGAAGTACTAATGTCTTCAAGTTTAGGGCTTTTCTTTTAGGGCATATTATGTCTTCCATAACTCGGTATTCTGTGTTACTCTTCTGCTTTTCATGTTCATGCAAAAACTGCATGCATAGTGAAAAGCAGTGTAAGAACAGCTTAGGCAGACACACTTCTTGCTTCTTTTCACTTGCTCTATCAGACAGTTCCTTTTTGCTGCGTCTTGGTGTGGTTGAGCTATCATTTGACACTGACTTACTTATCTGTACTCCATCAGATAACTGCTTTCTTTCAGATGACAAAAGGCTTGAACATTTTATAGTTCCTAATTCCAGAGGCAGTACTGTATCTTCTTCTTTTGTTTGCTCTAGAATAACTGAGGGGAAAATCCACTCTGGTCTACATTCACACACAGTACTTAATTGATCTTTAGATGATAAATCTAGTCCCTTTGTCCTATTTGACACACTGCCTACTTTTGACAATGCTTCCTTTGTGTGAAACTCTAAATATTGCTGGACATGAGAATAATTTGGGGAGTATGATATATGTTCCTCCAAATTCTCAAGGGAAAATGACAAGTGGTACTGGTTTTGTTCTTTTATCATGTTGTTCTGTTCTCCCTTTTCTGTATTTAAAGCATGATAGTCCAGATTAGCTAAGGATTTTAATGCTTTCTTTATCTGTGGTGTTGTAATTCGATGTATATTCATCAAACAGTGAGTATTAGACATTGGAACAGCCTCACACACACTCTCTTGATGATCTGTTCCTCCTTTAGTGTGCAAGTTAACTCTTTCTGAACTTGGAGATTGATCTTCTAGAATCTTAAATTCACTTGATGCTTTTTCTACCGTTGGGTTAAAAATATTTGAATTTAGTGATGCTTTTGCTGAGATTTGTTTCTGTGTATTTTCAGCCTGAAGATACAATATACAAGATAAAAGAATTTCCAAAAGTTTTTCTTTGGTCTGGGTAAAAATAATCAGTTGTTTTGCTCTCAAGTTTTTTGAAATGTTCACTTTCTGTCTGTTTAATTTTAATGGACTGTCAGCTGATTTGGCTTTTTCTTTTCCCTTGGGATTCATTTTGGCAACTATGGCACTGTCACCATGGTCCTTCCTTGCTGTACTCAAGCTTGGTTTTAAGTGAAGAGGAGCCCTCTTGTGGCAAGGTACAGAATTCAGAATGATTCGAGGCCTGTGACCTGACTTTGCATGGCCTTTCTGAGCAGTGCCTGTTTTGTGTAGATCCTCTAGATCTGTGCAGAGAAATGCCTGTGCTTTGAAACCCAGTTCTGTGTCAGTTTTTCTTAATCCAAATAGATGGGAAATATTTTTTAAGTTATGATACATATCCACTTCCTTAGTTACTTTTGTGTTTTCCAAGTGAAAGGACTCCCTAACTGGGCAGGCAACAGGCTCCAAGCCTACCCTTGAAGTGTTTTCTTGTTTAAGCAGTTCTTGCACATTACCTGTCTTTTTCTGGAAAGTATCCAGCTCCATGAGAGATATGTCATGTCCTCTGGAACTTGAAATATTTATCCTCTTAGGTCCTCCTCTTCTGGGTGAAAATAAAAGTGCATGCTTGCTGGAGTCTTTCATAACTCCTTGCTTTACTCTTTGTGCGGTTGAGAATTCAAATTCTGTGCCTGATCTGGGTCTTTGAGCCTCAAGCTTACTGTAATTGGTTACTCCAGTCTCTGGAAACATGACATGGTATGCTTTTTTTTCCAAATGGGCATTGAAGTTGATATGTCTAGGCTCCTCCACCTGTTGACCAGTCACTAACTGATCTTTATTTTGTGGGGTAATAGATAGTAAAACCACTTGGTGTTCTTTTTGCTTTATGGTATATTGTGTTGATTTTCTGATAGTGCTCGATATTGAACTGTTAACGGGCTGCACAGATAACATTTTAGTTTCATTCAATGTTTCCTTCAGCTTCAGCTGTGGAAGAATATATGGCCTTTGTGGTTCACCTTTCTCCTCTTTTACTTCTATAAGCTTTTTAATTTGAGATGCAATGTAGCCAGAAGCACAAAAACCTTTCCAAAGCAAATCTGCCACAGTTTTTCCTTGGGGCAGCTCCTTCTGTGTCTTAATGCTGTGTCTTAGTTCCTTTCTGTAGCTATGGGCTCTATACCCTGCAATGTTGAGCTGCTTCCCAGAAGTTGTCTTCCTCACCTTCATTTTTATCCTTTTGTGATACATGATGCTTTCCATGAAAGCTGTTCTTCTGTTTTGACATATAACTTTAGAAGTAAGCTCATCTGTATAAACATAGTCTAGGCTGATCCCTTGTACACACAATCTTTGCTGTCTCCACAATGTGGCCACACTCCTGTTTGTCTCTGTCTCCTCTCTTTGCCTGAACACACCACTGTTCTTTATTGTGTTGACAAACTGTGTTCCAGGTGGTGAATAATTTAGAAATGGAATGGTATTCTTTGTTGCTGTTTTTATGTCTTCCACTATTTCAATTTTTTTACCCCCTCTACTCTTTTTTCTCCTCTTTTCCTGCTCTTTAATAAGCAAGAGTAGTTTTTCAATACTTCTTGGAATGTGATCCATATCTGAAATATATTCTGCGTTTGAGACTTTCTTCGGCTGTTGAGTTGAAGTCTTTAAGGTTTTGCCACTTATTTTCATGTTTTCCTTTAGCTCTTCAGTATGAAGTTGGTGTGGTACATGAGAGGGAATGGATTCCAGAAGAGGATCTATAAAAGGATTTTGTTTCTGTACGGTAAGCCTGGGAACAAGCAATGATTCCTTTGGATCTAATGGGTTATCCATTACTTTCAGTCCTCCTATCCTCTGTGGATTTGATGGTTTGATGTCTTGTTTTGTTATGAATTCATTTGTCATTCCAAAGTGAGGAAATTCCTTCATAGGCTGAAGAATCATTCCTGGTCTCCACATCCCTTGCTTCAGGGGATATTCCTGTTGCAGGCTGTCTTGTGGGTCTGTATAGACTTTTGTTCCTCCTCTACTTCTTAAGGTAGCTAGCCCAAAGTTATCAGTTTCATCTTTCTGTGAAGTTAACTCAGAATTCATCTTTCTTTGTAAGTTTTCTAATTTGTAAGAGTGATACTCTTTAATATCTTCTGACTTAACCCTAAATGGTTGTATAAATTGCTGGTGAATGTCCTTGAAAGTGCAGTGATCATGCACCTCTTTAATATTTTCTTCTAGTTTCCTAGATACATCAACACATCCTGACCATGACATTTGCCTTTGGCTGGATGGTTTCTCCAGAATTATCTGTGGGAGAACGTTTTTTCTCTCTTCCAACTTGCCTTTCTCCAGCTTTATGCTGGTAAGCTTTTTAACTGGGGATATAAAGCATCCCAAGTCAAAATTACCTTTTAGAATCAGGTTTTGTACATTTCTCCTCAGTTCTAATGTGCTCTGGTGCTGCATGCTACGGCCCAGTTCTTTTTTATTGCTTCTGTCCCTACGTCCAAGAAGTAGAGGAACCGGTATTTTCTTTGCCTTCAGCTTTATTTGTTTGGCACACACAGAACTTTTAACATTTGATGTTTTTGCCTTACCTTTCTGTCTTATAGTTTCAGAATAGGTAGTGTCACAGGCATAAGAACTCCATATAGGTCCCAAGATACTGGGCTTTTCCTGTTTCTTTTGCAGGGCAAAAGACTTAGACTTTGTTTTCCAACCTGTTTTAAATTCATTGTTCTGCTTATCAATTTGAAGAGTATGTGTATCAGAGAAAAGAATAACCTCTCGGCCAAACTCTGCTCCAACTTTTGCATTTCCTTCTTGATAAATAGCTGTTTTCTGAAGCGTGCTGTCTTTGCAGTGCACTGTGTTAGTGGAAAGTACTTCTGATGTGAGAGGATCAGGTTGTCTCTTTTGATCTGTTCCAAATGGCAGCTGTCCACACTCTTCTTTCCTCTTCACTTTTGGTTTGTCCAGGCAATTTCTTTTTGCAGATTCCTCATACATATCCCATATGCTATGTGATGACTCCATTTTTATATGTTGAATTGGCATACACATATAGATGGATTTCGTATCTATGTTTACCTCACCATTATCTACTTTTATCTCTAAGGTTCTCAGATCCTGTGTCTCATTTATGTTTACAGCAGCATGGTGTCCATCATGGGGTGACTGTAAATCTGTTGACTCCATCTGTGAAGGTATACCTTTATGAGCTGGCAGGTCAGGTACTCTTATGTTACCAATCTGCTTTTTAAATTCTTTGGAAGCAACTAAATGCCTGGCAATAGAAGTGATAATTCCTGTCAAATAAAATGAAGACTTTTCTTTTAAAAAAGACTTGCCAGTTTTCTTTACTCCATGTTTGGTAGTGTTACTGGTTGGTTCACTGACTTCTGGACAATTGTGAAGTTTATCCATATTTGAGAGCGCATCTTTGAGGCTTACGTGCATGCTGTTATTTTCTATTTTTACATTAATTTCTGGATTAGCCTCATAAATTTGACTTCTTTGGGGTAAATATTTTCTTAAAAGTATTCTCTCTGACTCCTCAAAACTGGGTTTCTTTATGAGATGTGCATTTACTGCTAAGTTTTTTGTATAAAATGGACCTGATTCTATTAGCAGTTCTTGCTTCTCTTCCAAGCATTGCCCAACATGTAGTTTAGCTTCCTTTGAAAAGTTGGAACCACTTTTGTCAACAGAATCATCATACTTTGCTGTGCCTTCAACTGGGGACTTCCCGTGTGTTGGCTGGGTATGGGTAAAGTTTGATACTTCCAAACCTACCTCTGTTTTGAATGTATCTTTCCTGTTAGAGTTAGTTAATATGAAGTGAATGGTGTTTTGAAGTATATCATTTATGATTTCACCAATCCATATTGCTTTCATTTTGGCTTTTAATTTAAATTTCTTCTTATGGTTTGTGATAAAGTATCCATTTATTTTAATTATCTTTGAAATTGATAGCTTCATTTTCTTCATAGTTGAAAACCTCTTATTCAACATAATTTCATTTTCTGATAATTTTGCTGTGTTTACCTGGCTTTTAAAGTCAGATAAAAGAGGTTTGAGAAAATTATAAGGTCCCAAGAAAGTTGTGGCTAAATTTGCTTGTAACTTTGCTTTTTCTTCTGCCACAGATCTTTGAGGTATTCTGTTAGAAAAAGCAGCCCTTGCTGCTGTATCAAGTGACAGTTTATCAGTTATGAATTTGAGTGGACAACTCTTAGCATCTTCAATAGCATAAAGCAGTACCTCTTCCACACATTCGACCTTTCTCAACCAGTGTTTACTATTATGGTGCTTTTTCTTTCTATGGACTCTCGTAAAATGCCTTGCAATATTAAGCAGCCTTGAAGCTTGCCTTGCCTTGGGATTCATATCTCTTTTGCCTGCAAACTCTAATGTGCAGCTTTCACATTTGTATTCAAGTGACACAAGGCTGAGCTCCTGTAAAGGTTCCAAAGATGTTAAGTCTTTTTGTGTCCATGCTTTTTGTTCAGAAATGGGATAGTCACATTTTTTCCTGGGATTTTCATCCCAGGTGTTATCACATGGTATGGAGCCAATCTCAGATCCCTCTGTATTTAAAAATGGAGACATTACACCTACCATGCTGCTTTGCGGGTTATTCACATTGACTGTCTGTGCTTGACCATAGTATAGAGCTCTCTCTAACTCTGGATAAGTTGCTGAATTAATCAGTTGTAAACCAGATTGCACAGAATTAGGCCCTGTCATATTCTGAGCACGGAAACTGAAGTGTTGGGAAGTCAGTGAGCCCTCTTCACCACTTTGACCTTTTACATCTTTGGTGCCATTTGAGGTGGTATCCTTGTCCATGTAGTGTGTACACCAAGCTCTCTCTTTATGTACTGACTGGTCATGAAACTCATGACTAAATCTCATTGTCCACATTGTATCTCTATCTTTTATTCCATCACATGTATTAAGAGACACAGGCATAGGAGAGAAGATGGCATGTAGGGATGAACCTGCCATGGGTTTACCTTGTTTTGGTGTTCTACATTCTGCAGTAATAAGTGTCTGGGAGACTGCTGCCTTCCTGGTTTTGACAGTCAGAGAGTTCTTACTCATTTCATTTCCCTTGTCCATGAGTTTTAAATTCTCTCTCTCTTTTGATGTAGGTATGGAGAAACCCAAAGACTCTAACATTGTTGCTGCCAGTTCCTGGGTTAATAATCCTTTTTTTTCCTCTGCTGTTGGATCTTTCAATATTATTATATTAAGACGATCAGGTAAGACACCAGAATGAATTAATAATTCAAAAATCTGTGATTTCAAAGTTTTTGGAAGTAGATTTTTTCTATGACCACACTGTGGAATAGTCAATAACTTTGAAACAGATGTTTTCCTTCCTTTCATAGTTATACCAGTTGAACACATTTTACCTTGTAAGGCTTTGCATGTAGATACCTTGCTCTTCCTTTTAGATCTCGGTACATCAGGGATTGAGAGATTCAAAGACTCTGTGATAGTTGCTTGTAGGTCATTTTGAAGCCCTTCTCTTTCCAATCTATTCCAACTATTCAGTTTCTGTGCAAGAGTACCATTATCAGGGATGTCATATTTTGTTCTATCAGTCTTAACTTTATCTATTTGTAATTCTCCTGATTGTATGGGAGGAATCTTTGAACTTGATGTACACATGGCACGCTCTCTTTGTGTTAAATCTACTGACTGACTCTGCTGTGGAATGTCCTGTTCCACAATGAACAGAATGTTCTTCCCTCTTTGTTTTCTTAATTTGTGAGAGTTAGGATCCCTGCTTTGATGTGAACAAATTACAAAATGTTGACTATACTGTGGGAATGACTTTAATAATGTGTCATCATTTTTCTTTTCTTCTTTATCTTGGAGATCAATTTCTTTGATGTCATCTGAAGTAACCCTCCCTTCGTGAAGCTGTATCTTTGGCTTCCTTTGTATAGAACAGGGTGTTTTTTTGCTTGGAATGCCTTTTTCTGTTTCTATCTTGCTGCTCATATTAATATCCAGTGCAACATTTGTCAAAGAGGATGTTTCATCTGCAAATTTTTTCTCTTGATACATGCCTTTCGTTTTGGTTGAGTCACATTTTATTACCCTGATACGGTTTGGATTAGTGTCTGAGGCTGATAGTTCCTTTGCCTCCTTTTCACTGTCAGCAGCCTGTTCCTTGTATCGCCTTTCACCAGATACATCACTTTCTCTTTCAGACAATGCATTGTCCTTGGCTTCCCTGAACTTTAGAGGGGAAACACTGAAACAGCCCTCCAGCTTTTCTAATCGTAATTCATCTGGGATGGGGCGTAGGGTAGAACAGGAAATAACTTCTGTAGGTGTTTGTGGTTGTACCTGAGTAATTGTTCTCCCTAGTTGGTTCAGTTGTTTATCTGATCTAACAAGGCCATGGTCTTTTTCTTGATACATATCAAATATAAGGCTAGGGCTATTTTCTGAGATCAGGAAATGTTCTAGTTCCTCTTCTCCTTCCTCTTCATACTTCTTCATGCTAGAGGAAGTACTCAAATCAGCAGAACCTGGACAACGTGCATTTCTTCTTCCATTTGGTGACTTCTCTTGCATTCGTTGCATTCGACCAAGTCTTCTTATTCTCTGTTTATCTGCCCATGGTTTTGAAATTATAATTTTTTTGTTGGGCAAAACATATACCTTGTAGTGAACAATGTCCAAACAGGCACTTGCTATATTATCCATTTGCTGTGGATCTTTCATTTCTTTGTGTCGTTTTAGTTTTTTGCTGTACCTGAAGTTACCTGTTTGTGAAACTGATGGTTTTATTTCCCTCATAGCTCTACATTTTTGACTCACTGTTATCTGCTTCTTTGACCTTAGTGCTTTTCTCTTCCCTTTAGGTTTAGAAACAAAGGATCTTGTAACAGAATCAGAAGACTGCAGGAATGTCACCTGCAGACTTCTTGATGTCTCTGAATCTTTTTCTGCAGGATACAAATCTAGTTCATGTTCAGAGTTTTTGTCAGATTCTAAACCATCATCTGTCATGTTTGTAAATTCACCAGGTGAAGAGTTCCCTGTTTCAGGAGATAAAATTTTAGGAACCACAGGGAAGTTTATGTCATTTTCTGTTTTGGTAGCTTTCTGTAATCCTTTAGCTTGGATGGGAGCCATTTGTGGGTTGATCTCCAGAGCACTTTGCAGGGAATCTTTCTGGAACTTTATACTCTGACTGTTAGCAAGTTGTTCTTGACTTAAAGAGATGGGTGATGAGTCTGGTTCATCTGGGAGAGTGTCCTTCCTTTGATCTGCATCAGCCCACTGGTGTTGGCCATGCTGTGGAGCTGCCTGTACAAAAGGGTTTTGTTTCTCTTCTTGAAGTTTTTTCTTTCTTTTGTAAAATGCACTACTCTCAACAATACAATCAACACATATTTTGTTTGCTAGTCCTCTTTGCTTTAGTAGAGCATGACAGAACACTCCCTGCAATCTTCTATGGATGGATAAGCAAAGAGTGCTTTGACATTCATGTAAAAATGCTTTTGTTTGGTTTATTCTTTTTAATTTGGTCTTGAGGTTCAATTTTGACTTCTTTTTATTGCCTGTGATATTGAAGGTCTTTGAAGCTGGTGGTTTCACCTTATTCGTATACTTGAGCCTCACTGTACTTGTATTTGTGAATCTTGTTTGTTCTTTCTTCTTTTTAGAATGAGTCAAAAGAGGCATACAGTAATTTGAAGACCACGAGAAAGCTTTTTGGGTAAAACCACAATTGATTTCCCTTGTATCATTCCCCCTATTTGGAACATTACTTTCTCTTGATTGGCTCAGAGATTCTCCCATCCATAATTTTCCTGATGTTGGAAGACCCAACTCTAATTCTGCACAATATTGGAGCTCTGTCTGTGTAGATGTGCTGTTTTTTGTATTTGCAACACAAAATGAATCCATTCTCGGTGAGTCAACTGATTCCCTAATTGCTTCTGTGAAAGATATTGCTTGAAACATTTCTTTCTCCATTTTAATCTCCTTCGCTGGACATGCATCAAATCTGAAGCTCTTCTTAACATGAGCCACCGTCTCTGGCAGCACTTGCTCTACCACTTTCACACCACAGCACAAGTGAACTTCTAGAGTATCTACAGCTTCACTTTCTTTATTGAGGGAATCTAAATTCTCTTCTTTCTTTTCAACTTGGGTTTTTTGGGGTGTTATCTTGATATTTGTTTTATTATTGTGAATGATAAACCTCTGAGGGTGAACATTCAGAAGTCCAGGTGCCAATGTTACATCATGTAGCATTTGTTTAGTGATGTTTTCAAAGCTGTTTCCCACTTTTCTCCTGTGGTGCAGAATGTCACGTGCAGTGATAGAAAGCTTCAGGGAAAATTCAGGTTTTTTCACTTTTATAATTTTGTGCTTGACACCTCGTACATTTTTTGGTCCTGATGATTTTTTTCTGACTTTCAAAGGTCCTGTGGCAACTGAACATAGGTCCTTTTTCAAGTCTTCTTTGTCTTCTATAATATGACCATCCAATGTTTTTGTGGGATTTCCACAAAGTGGGACCCTACATTTTGTTGTTTCAATTAAAAACTCACCAGCAGGCAAGTTCTCTGGCATTAAAGGTGAGTGCATGGGACCTGCAGCCTCTTCTCTGTCTATAGGTTTGTCTGGCCTTTGCTTCACTTCCTCAACTTGTAGTGGATTTGTCAAGGGACATGGACTAGTCTCCCATACTGTCTGTGTAGAAATAGTCTGTGACTGTACTTCTTTCTCTTTACTTTGATTTTTTCTATTTCCCAAATGGATCTGTTCCATTTCAAATTGGGTACATTTGTCCTTTTGCTTCAGACATACGCTGACTTCTGCCAGTAGTCGAACTGTCTCTCTACGTTTTTCTTCTTCTTCACAGTCCCACTTGCGTGGTTTTCTAACTATAGGGCTCTTATCAGCATGCTTTACTTCCTGTATTTTCTTTTCATCTAGTAGTTTTTCTTGCTTTAGTGTAGTGGGACTACAATTTATTGTTGGTGTGCCTGCATTAGCTTTTAATTTGTTACATATTTCCATATCAAAGGGTTCATAAATGGCAGCCTGCATGGTATTATAAGAGGTATCTGACATCCTTTCATCATGATGTCTATTTTTTTTATTGCTTCTAGTGCCATATTCCATCTTCTCACTATTATTTGGGTTACCATGTTCTGTAATATTTGCTGTTAATGGCTTCTCTTCCTTCAGATTTATGCTTCCTGTAATCACTTGAACATTTATGTCTTTTAATTCATTTTCCTCATGCTTTTTGGGTCTCAGGGAAATAAGCAAATTGGTACCCAGGAAGTTCAGAGTGATTTCCACTGAGTTTTTGGCATTCTGTACACCACCTTTCGAAAAGCACCTTCGCATGTTCGGTGTACTGACTGTTAACTCCTCGACATTCTCTGTACTTTGTATGTCCTTCTGTACTTTCATTCCTTTGTTTGATTCTATGTGGGGAAATGAAACATCTTTCTGTGCAGATTCTGATGACACTTCTGAAAGTCCCTCATGCTTTGGAATGTTCAGGTCAAATGTCTGCTGAACTGAGTCCTCACTAGACTCCTTACTCTCTCTGTTTGTTTCAAATAATGAACAAGGAGCTGCCATTTCATGAGTGTTGACAATGAATGAGTGTACTATGTTTTCAATAATGCCTGAGCTTACTCTATCAGTAGAACTTGCATAATTTATTTTCTCTGTATCTAGTGACTTATTTTGCCCCTTCAGAAAATGTTCACATTTTATTAAGTCTGGTATGACTGCTACTAGATTTTTAAAGAAATACTTTTTAACATGGAGATTGATAAGCTTAGAAACAGAAATAAGATGCAAAGCTATATTTGACATTACTTTCCTTTGATGTGCTATTTTCTTTTTCTTGCACCTTAACTCTGTCTTCTTTTCTGAAGTGTGACATACTATGATTGGAAACACCCGTGAACAAGAGATTTTCTTTGCTTTTGGAGATGGAACTTTAAGACTGAGTTTTCTTTCATTGTCTGGAATTTGTCTCCTGTTTTTCTGCCTTTTAATGGTATGTGAAAGAGACATTATACTGTATGCATAAAACTGGTTTGATTCCAATGAAGCCATTGGCTCTTGGCCTGGTGTTACCTTTTGTTGTGGCATAGGTTCAGCAAATGAATTTGAACTTAAAGATAGAAATTCAGCATTCTGGAAAACACTATTTTTCCCTTTAACTAAATGGTTACTTTTGTTTTGGTCATTTAAATAAACAGAATATTGGGTCTCACTGAAATGTTCATCAGACTCTATGCCCTTGGTTGAATCTTCTGCTTCAACAATACATGGGATATGGATGAAATGTTGGCTCTTATCTTTATGGTCTATTTGTTGGGCCTGGAAGGAGTCTTGTAAGCTGTTAGAAAACGGCAGTCTCATAAAATATAGAGGCTGAACAAAACCAGGCTGGCTGCTGACTGCCTCTTGGTTATAAATAAATGGTTGAGTTTGGTTAGTAAACTGTGCTTCATGAATCATTTGATTCTGCATAGCACTTTGGTCCAAGAAAGTATCTTGTGCTTCAGCAGGAATAACCACTTCGTTCGAATGTTGATAATGAACCAATGGTTCCTGATAGCTGGGGTACAGACAATCAGCTTCCCTCGCTGATATAGCTTTGGGGTTCACAGGGATTTTCCTTCTTACATTTTCTTCCACATGTCTAATTTGGTCGCTAGAAAGAAATAAATGGACAAGAGGGCATGGTGTCACGTTGAGATCCTTATCTCTTGTAAATTTAAATGTGCTTTGAAAACTAAGAGCATCAGGAAATTTGTTTTTTGTCCTGTTGGTTTTCATTATTGGAAATAATTTATTAGAGGAAAATTGTATTGTTTGATATTCACTTTGTGGATCTTTTCTGTGAAAGGATCTCATGAAAATTTTATTTACTTCTGAGTAAAACATTGACAAAGATGTACTGGTCCCACCTGAAGATGAGTGACTTTCACAAAAATGACTTCCTTGATATTCACATTCGTAGGGTGAAAAGGTTCTTTCGCTAGTGTTATCACCATTCTCCTCAGATGGAGAACTAGTTGTTAATCTTCCTGAAAAGGTTTCAACTCTGGAGATAAAAAAAAAAAAAAACAAACAGTGCACGTGAGTTGTAACTTAACATAAGCATATTATAGGGTCTCACTCTAGACTTAAGGAAAATCTGTCACAGATGAAAACAGGTCTGTTTACAAACACAAAGTGAAGAAAAACATTTATTTAAGAGAGTGGATAAATTCTCCCTCAGTCTCTCTAAAAGTATTTTTAACAGCAGTGAGCCAAAGAGTGAAGAGTATATGCTTTTATTAAAGAATATGTTTCTATTCTTCACATAAAATTTTTTATAAGAAACAGTGTTATGGAAATTTAGTATGTATAACAGAAGAAAATCCCATAATATCAAGTGTAGTTTTCTATAGTTAATCTTGCCAGCTATTGTGAGGAAGAGAAAAACCTACATTTAGGAGTAAGTACTTGTCAGTGGACTTCTGGGTCAGAGTAATGATTTGTAGTAATGAACATATAGCAAAGATGTTGCAATTTTCTTCTACTGTGGATGACTATGCTGTCAAACAAATACTCAGACTAGCAGCATCAGCATTACCTGAGGATGGTGGTTAATTCATATGTCACCTCAGCTGAGCTGTGGTGCTCAGATACAAGATCCAAAATTATAATGAATATTTCAGTGAGGGTATTTTAGGGATGAGATTAACATATGAATTAGTAAATTATAAAGGAGTCTGTTCTCCCCAAGTGGGAGGAGTCATCTAATTGGCCTTAGGCATCAAAAGCAAGAATAACTTCTCTACAGCAAGAAGAAATTTTGTCAAACTAATCCTTAGACGTACACTACAGATTTTAAACTTGCTTTAACCATAACTTCACAGACCAATGTCCTAAAGCTAATTGTCTAATGCCAGGCCAACCAACAAAAAGCAAAACCATGATACAAATTGAAACCTTAGCAAGATGTGGTAGCCTACACTTCAGGAGCCTGAAGCGGGAGAGTCCAGAATTGAAGTCCAATCTGGGTTACACAGCAAGACCTTGTCACAAACAAAAATTAATTGATGAGCTAATTAACTAAAGCTTGACTTGTGTAAACCCCAAACAGTGGTTTTTTACTGCAGTATGTGTCCACTGGAGCATGTCCTCTTTAAGCCTGCTCCTCCAAAACCACTGTTCTTCCACCCTTCTCAGTTATAGTGCTTCCCTTCTCAGGGATCCACTCCCAGCTCCTAGCAATGCTTGAATCTGTAGACATCAACAAATGCTGGGTACACTATGCTTTTTCTTCTTATTCACAATAATGCTTAACTATTAAATTATGAACTGATTTTTGCAGTACTAGGGATTAAACCCAAGGCCTAGAACACACAAGGAATGGGCAAGCACTCTGCTAGTGAGTTTCCTGAAGTTTAATTTATGTCAGGAAAAGAATCAAATGCAACAAATAATAGAACATTACATCACACCATAATGAAAGTTATGTAGTCTTTCTCTGTCTCAAAAGTCCTATCTTATTTTCACTTTTCATTTAAAGCACTTTGCAGCTTCTTTTTTTGATGTCTGAATTGCCAGCACCAACATTGGCATTCTTTGGAGCCATAGTTAAGTAAATAAAGACTATTTATTTAAAAATAAATAAAGATGTATTTATTTATTGTGAATACAAGTACAGCGATATGAAACAGTCAATCTGAAACACTAATATGGCCACTAAGTTATATAGGATAATACAGCATGCATATGCTGGAGAAAGAAACAGAGCAGGTTGGCATCTGTCTTGGGGAGATACCATGACCACATCAACAGTTTCAGAGGGTTAGTCCATGGTAAGAGCATGACAGCAAACAGGCACAGCACTGGAGCAGTAGCTGAGAGCTTACATCTGATCCACAGGTTCTTGGCAGAGAGAGATTGTGACTTGGGCTGGTGTGGACTTTTGAAACCTCAAAGCCCATCCCCAGTGACACATCTCCTCCAAGAAAGACACTTTTTTTTTTTGGTTTTTCAACACAGGGTTTCTCTTTGTAGTTTTGGTGCCTGTCCTGGATCTCGCTCTGTAGACCAGGCTGGCCTCGAACTCACAGAGTTTCACCTGGCTCTGCCTCCCGAGTACAGGGATTAAAGGCGTGTGCCGCCTGGCAAAAGACACCTTCTAATCCTTCCTGAACACTCTAACAATTGGAAACCAAACACTCAAATATCTGAGCCTATGAAAGACATTCTTATTCAAACCACCCCAGCACATTTCATCACACTCCTCAGAATGGCATGAAATTTAAGTCATGAATTGTTTGTTTCTAGATTTTTCTATTGCATATTTCCAACTATAGTTGGTCTCAAGTACCTGAAACCATGAAAAGTGAAACTTTAGAGGTGACTGCTGTATCTTTCCTTAAAACCCACCAAAGGATTAACTCCTGCCTAGGCAGGAAGGAGTAAATGATAGCACACGGAGGAGGAAGCTGAAAATCCCTGTCCTCATCTTTTTTTTTTTAAGATTTCCTCTTTCCTGTCAATCCTCTGGTGAGTTTTGGAGACAGTGTACCCCTTGTCCTGAAAGCTGCAGTGTCTCAGACAGTCCCACGAGTATCTAACAGCACTATGGAGTTTCCCCAGTTTGCCATGGCAATCCTACTGCCAGCCACTCTTGACAAGGATTCTACTAACCTGGGACCTCCAGATAGTGTTTCTGCTTCTTGAGGCACCTATCTTAGTACTAAAGTTCCTAGGACCAATAGACTAACAAAGCAACTAGACTTTAAATTTTAGTACATTTGAAGTATGAAAGAAATTAGACTATCAATCTCCAGGCTCATTCTGCACCAAGAAATGAGTGATCTCACAGAAAAACAAAACAGTCCTCTTTGTGTTTGTATGTGGTATGCATGCTGTATGTCTATGCATGTTAACGTGTGTGGTCACACATGTGTATACAGGTACACAAACACATTTGCATACATGCATATGGAGGGCAGAGGTTGAGGTCAGGTCTCTTTCTCCTCCTCTCTCTGTCTTACATCTTAGATCCAAAGCTTAATTGCATTTTGGTTATTTTACCCTCTAGGCATTCTCCTACAGGAATTTTAATGCAGAGGGAAAATATTATGTTGGAATGGATATTTCTACCAAATAAACAGTAAAAAAAAAATAAAAAACTTATGTGGAAAAGATCTCTGAGTTGATTTTAAAAGGAAAATTAAGACTTCATCAACTGGCAGGAATAGACCAGCCGAAATTGTAGTACCTTCAACTAATGATGAATTGACAAATTATGGGCAGAAAGTGAATCTTGGCAAAGAGCTTGCAGTATTTTTTGGGGGGGGGAATTAACAGCAAATATCCCAAAAGTGATAGAATTAAACTTATAAAAAGAGCTAACTGGATCCTGCCTCGCAATTGTATGGGAAACACCAATATCTGGAGCCCCTACAATTTATACAGACACAAACAAACAAGGAAAGGCAGGTTACAAATGAGAAAATTTAAGTAAAGAGGTTCAAAGTCCTTATAATTCTATCCAAAAATTGGAATTATATGCTATTCTGATGGTATTAATGGATTTTTTGGAACCCCTCAACATAGTTACTGACTCTCAGTAGGCTGAAAGAGTGGTCTTACATGTTGAAACTGCAGAATTTATCCTTGGTGAGTCAGAATTAACTTTGTTATTTATTCAGTTACAAGAAATAATCAAGAATAGGAATCATCCCTTATATATAACTCACATCCGATCCCATACAGGTCTGCCAGGCCCTCTAGCACAAAGAAATGATGAGATTGATGAACTATTGATAGGAAATGTACTGGAGGCCTCAGAGTTTCATAAAAAACATCATGTCAATAGTAAGGGTTTAAAAAAGAACTTTTCTGTAACCTGGCAACAAGCCAAAGATATTATAAGGAAATGTCCTACTTATTCTTTTTACAGTCAAACTCCACTACCAGCAGGATGTAACCAAAAGGGCACTCAGAGGAATGAAATATGGCAGATGGATGTGTTTCATTTTGTAGAATTTGGAAAATTGAAATATGTACACCACACCATTGATACCTATTCAGGATTTCAATGGGCAACTGCTCTGAGTTCCAAAAAGGCTGATTCTATAATCACACATTTGCTAGAAGTTATGGCCATCTTGGGTATACCTATACAGATTAAAACTGACAATGCTCCAGCACATGTCTCTGGTAAAATTTTTGGAAGTCACTTGCTTGCATTTCCTGCTTACTTAGGTAATAATATTTCCTTCTCAGGTCTCTGAGGGAGTTGAAGATTAGATAGTTATAGTTATAGTTTCCTTGTTAACAAATTCAGAACAGAAACTCACTAAAGAGGTGTAAAGTGTATAAGTTTGAAAGACATCAAAGGATAGTTTTTCGTTGGTAATACAAGTTAGGATAGAAAGTGGATTAGGTACATTTTGGACTCACCAAAATAGGATAGATAATGAAGTATTTTCACTAAATCTGTCAAATGTTAATGGACTAGACATTGTTAATGTAATTCTTGACTGTATATATTCTATATCCTTATTGTACTTATTGTGTATAGTTTTTCTTATATTAGTTATAATCTTCTGTTATTATTTTAGACAAAAAAGGAGAAATATGGTAATATTTTGTGCACCCCAATAAAAATTATCTGGGGATCAGAGAACAGAACCAGCCACTATATTAGACACAGAGGCCAGACAGTGATGGCTCACACCCTTAATCCTATCACTTGGGAGACAGAGATCAGTCTGGATCTCTGCAAGTTTAAGGCCACACTGGGAACAAAGCCAGGTGTGGTGGTACACACCTTTAATCCCAACACTTGAGATCTCATGCCTTTGCTTGTGTGTACACAAGTGTGTACACCTTTAATCCCAGGAAGTAAGATGGCAGAGCAGAAAAAGGTATATAAGGTGTGAGGAAACGGGAACTCACTGTCTTGAGACTGAGGATTTCCTAGGGGTAAGAGCTTGTGGCTGGCTTGTTCTGCTTCTCTGATCTTTCAGCTTTCACCTCAATATTTGGCTCCATGTTTTTTTAATTATAAGACCATTTAAGATTCGTGTTACAAGGGTGTCTTTGGGGTAACCTAGTTAGTCAGGTGCCCTTGAGTGCTTAGGATTACAGGTGGGCATCACACTAGATTATTATGTATGTGGGTGCTGGGATCTAAACACCAGTCTTCTGTGGGCAAGCGCTTTATCCACCCACTGGGCCATCTTGAAGCTCCCAAACACTCCTTTTCTTGAACATCTACAGTGGTTTTTGTTACGTGTTAAATCCAAGTTTTGGATTAGAATGGTATTGAATGCCTTCTATGATCTTAGCCCCTTCCACCTCTTCACATCCATCTCCCACTACTTGTACCCAGTTCACTTTTCAGCAACTCTGAAATCATTGCTATTTCTTTCACACAGCTTGCTGTTTCTTATTTCCTTGTCTTTGTATATGTAATGGAATGCCTTTATTACCTTCTAAACTCTATTTTCAGGCTAATTTACATTTGTTCTTTAAAATCAAGCTCCAGGGTCCATGAATGGTTCAGCTTGCAAAGCTGCTTGCTGCCAGGCCTGATGACCTGAGTTAAATCTCTGAGGCCAATGTAGTGAGAGGAGCAAACCTGTCCTCTGACCTTCCCATGTGCGCCCCACCTCCACCATCAACCATGCAAACAAATCAATACATAAATGTAATTTTAAAAATTGAAATCCCAACTCTCATGTACCCTTCCATGAAACCATTCTTAAAGCCCTAGGCTGGTTCAGACATCTCCCAAATGTTTGCATACTGGGCAGCAACTATCCTTTAGCTACATGTGTGAGATCAGAAGCTAGCTCAATGTTTGTATCCTAGCATCTAACAATGTCCACTGCATAGATGTTTAATAATCACTGGATGAGTTACAATTAAGATTGCAACAAAGAGCAATGATGATGTTAGTATCTAAAGCACAGGAGAAGCACTTGTAAGCTGACAGATTCTAAACTGCATTCTGAATTTCAGAGAGCCTCTCAGTTTTACAGCACCTGCTTCACTGTTGACTCCATCCGCAGTGGTAATTTTTTTTTACCAAATGAATTATAAGAAATTGTGGTTACTATTTCGTTTGTGAGTAGTGGGGGCATTTTATCATAAGAACCTGAGTCAGTTAACCTCTGTAAGCTTTATCTACTTTAAAGGATAATTTTACCAATATGAAAAGCCCTTATTACAGCTTGGAACAAGGCAACGACTTAAAAACAATATTGGAGTGAACTATAATGTACTATATCTTTAGGAAGATCCTTCTCTGGGATTCAGAAATAAATACAAATCTGAATAGGATGTAAACAAGTTATATTGATTCATCTCACTTACCTTTCTGCTGACGATGTCTGGGAAATCGACCAGTTCTCTATAGCTACATGGGAACAAAAAGTTACAGTATCAGGGGAAGAAATTCAGGCTAAATAAGTTTAATATTAAAAGATGAAATTGTTGGCCAGTCATGGCTCATGTCTTTAAATCCCAGCACTTGGTAGGCAGAGGCAGGCAAATCTCTATGAGTTTGAGGCCAGCCTGATCTACAGAGCTAGTTACAAGACAGCCAAGACCAAGACTACACAGAGAAACCCTGTCTCGAAAAACCAAAAGCAAACACACAAACAAAAAAGATGAAATTGTGTGATATTTACCAAATGTCATTCCTTTTGGGAAAACATCTTCATTCTATTTCAAGGGAGAAGATCAAAATGTTAGAGAAATAGCCCAACTATCAAAGTTAATTTTTTTTTATAAATTATTCTTATGTGTGCTTTTGAAAAATAGGAGAGAATGATCCATCATTTCTTACCTTCTGAGAACACGAACTTCCATTTTCCCATAGTTCAAGCTTTTTCTTAAAGAATTCACAAGTTCTTACAAGGATTATCTCAAAAGCAACACCCAAGAAAATTAAAAACAGGATTGGTATCCAAGCATTGTTAAAAATCCAGGAGTCTAGAAAATCCCACATTGTGCAAAATGTATTCTCATCTAAGACAGACTTCAATTTTTTTTTAAAGAGATGATATATTTTTGATGTAATAGCCTGGTATCTCATGCAGAAGGCATTGATTTTAGAAGCCCCCCAAATACGAAATGCTGCTCTGTCCATCTATCTCATAAGCACATACAAAGCTCTGCCAGGAAAAAAAAAAACTACTTCTAGCATCATTCAGTGCCTGTGTTCAATGGTGCAGCGCTTGCTCTAGGACTGAGTAAAGTAAGGCACATGTCACAGTGGGTGTTTAACTGAGCTCACAGAAACTCCCGCAGTGACAAAAGGTCACAGGTTAAACATGTACAGTCCATGTATGGTACTAGTGTTGGAAGTATGTAGACTAATTTTTTTGTTTGTTTGTTTTGTTTTTGGTAACGCCTTGCACTACATAGCCTGTGCTGGCCTGGAACTCCTATGTAGTCCGGGCTGGCTTTGAACTAGAGATCTTCCAGCTTCATCACAGGTGTGCAACACATCTGTTGGCATCATTATGTAGTTAATCTTTTTTTTTTTCTTGAGATACGGCCTTCTATAACACAGGGTAACCTGGAACTCTTTATATAGCTTAAGCTGCCCTGGAACTTATGGAAATTCTTTGCCTCAGCCTCCCAAGTACTGGGATTACAGGAATGAACCACCACACTCAGTTTGCATATTTTTTAATTAAATAATTTTCTATTAATTTAACCAAAATAGTAGTTTTATATACAATCTCTTAACATAATTGAATTGTTGCCCTAATGAAAAATATGTAGAGTTGAAGTTAGCCATTTAATCCAATAATTTCTCTTCCTATCAGCAATAGTGTTTTTTATGCTTCTCTATAGTCAAGAAAATATAGTTCTTTCTTAGAATAAATGTTAACTGACAGGTGTAACAAATAAAAATACCGGATGCTGTAATTAGGTATGGTGGCATATGCCTTTAATTCCAGTACTCAAGAGTCAGAGGGCAGGCAGATTTCTATTAGTTCAAGGGCTATCCTAGAGTACATATGGAGTTCCAGGACACCGAGGGCTACTAGTTAGATCCTGTATCAAAAACAAAAATAACAATAAAAACAAAACTCGTTTTCCTAGTTATCTAGAATTTGACATATTCTACATAGTTTTTTAGTTTAAGTATGTACTGTTGCCACTGTGTAGAACATATGATAAACTGTGTATGTTGATCCTGTATAACTTCTTGGAACATTTTGTATTTCTTTTGCTACAGGGTTCTGTTTTCAAGTTCCCCATTAACAATCTATTCATACATTCAAAACCAAAGTCAGACTTTTGAATGGCCTATTGGTGAATTTCCTTTTGATCAGAATCAAGGGTGGGTCAGAGGCAGATCTAGACAGATTAGACCCTAATCTAAGCAAGTAGGCCTGGAAACTCACTAAGGAAGCACAATTTTAGTCACAGGATAGTGTGAACAACATCATTTTTGGATGTATGGCCCCTCTTCTTTGATGATGTAATTAATATTTCTTGGGTTTCGTTTATTCAGAGTTGAGGAAAAAGGTATTTACTCTGCTGAAGTAAACTCTTTAGGCCTCTTCTGAGTACATCAGAGTTACTGAGCTTACTTTCCTCAGTACTGGGGCATGTGAAAGAAACAACACATTCTAAACAGAGTAGACTAAAGATGTTTGTGTTTACCTTGGGTTCATTCTGATCTTGGATTTTGACTTTGCAATGACAGTCCTCCAGAGTGGATGGCAGGGATTCTGTAGCTTTAAGAAACCTTTGTAATCACTGTTTTTCAAGTATGTCTTCATTTCGGTCTCCCTACACATGCACAATGGCAGTGATTTTCTAAAAGAACCACTTTCCCTAGATTTTTAAGTCTTTTAGGTTTTCTTGGGTAGTAGTGGTAGTGGAATTTCTGATAAAATTTAAAGCAGCTGAACAGATAACTTGATTTCTCTTGATGGCAAAATTTCTCAAATTCTTTTAATGTTAAGTAACTCAAAGGGGATTCATTATAGTATTATCCTCTGTGCTCCATGTTCCCAAGTTTTATGGCATTGAATCCCTAGCTAGTACTCCACTGACAAGCTCTTACACAAACCACTGGCTTGGAACAGCCTCGAGAGCTTTGTGGTGTTTTTCCTATGTAACTGCCTACTGGGATGAGACTGTTTTGTCACATAGATGCTTCCTTGCATTGGAAACCTCTTCTGAAATCAATCATAAGTAAGCAGCACAAAAACACATATATTCTTAATAATCATGAAGGCAAATGTAAAAATTAGAACATCAGAGAGATAGCACACTACCAACAGTATTAAAGGACACAGTAAGCGACTCAGGGATTCTTTTTAAGTTTTAAAACCTGATTGAATGATTTCATATTTTTCAACCTTTTTGAATTTCAAGACAAAACTTTCATTTTAACAAGAACTCTCAATAATAAATGTATAAACAAGCCAGGGGTTGCTTGTAATTATGAGAGTTAATCAAATAGTTTAATTAAACTCAACAAATATTGATTCAATATAGTGTAAGACACTAAATCCAAGAAGTACTTAAAGGATGAGTGAAAAGCATTCCTTGATGTGAGTTTGTAATGGATATGGGATGGTGTCAGAGTGTGACTGATAAAGGAAGAACATGCTTGTCTTACTTAGAGTTTCTATTGCTCTGAAGCAACACCATGACCCTGGCAACTCTCATAAAAGGAAAACATTTAATTAAGTGGCAGCTTACAGTTCAGAGGTTCAGTCCATTATCATCATGTCGGGGAGCATGGCATCATGCAGGCAGACATGGTGTTGGCTTCGGAAGGCAACAGGAAGTGGACTGTCTCACTGGAGTGGCTTGAGCATATATGAGACCGCAAAGCCTGCCTCCACAATAACACACTTCTTCCAACCAGATCACACCTACTCCAACAAGGCCACACCTCCTAATAGTGCCACTCCCCTTGAGGGCCATTTTTTTTTTCAAACCACCACAATGCATTGGTCTTTGACAAAAAATACTCTGGAAATCAAGGAAACCTGCAAAGAGTGGGGGGAAAAACTGTTTTTAAGAATAAATATCAACGAAATGAAAAATCACAGGATGAGACAGAAAGGTTTTCCTTTTCACAAAACTGTAATTCAAGTTGGCTGCATTAGGGCTACAGGTTTAGAATATGAAGGACAGGGACAGAGTGTTGATAGGGTCCTCTCATGAAGCCACCTTTGGAGGCTCATATTTTAAACTTGAAATTCCAACTGATCAAAGCAAGGAGACAATTAAGTGGAGCATCATTTAAAATATTGCAATTAGTCAGTTTTTCCCATTGGACACCTTTGTAACACCTAGTCCATCCAGTCCTGACAAATTGTGTTTGACTCAGGTAAAAAGCCCAGTCATTGTAATAAAACCCATTATCTCATATACTAACTAACTAAAACAAACACTAGTGGGTAAGTGTCTTAATTATTAGAGGCAGCAGGATGGCTCTTTTAAAAATATTCAAACAAGGTTTTGGACTCCTTTTTTTAAAAAAGTTTGATTTATTTATTTTGTGTAGTGTTCTGGTTGCATATATGCCTGCACACCGAAAGAGGGCATTAGATCCAATGGTTGTGAGCCATGATTGAACTCGGGAACCTTGGAAGAGCAGCCAGTGCTCTTAACTACTGAGGCAAAATTAAAAGGGACTGTGTACTTTCCCACTAAAAGTGGCAATAAGCAGGGGAGCATACAGGTCTTTCTTTCAGTATTCATTTCAGTCTTAAACCAATGGCTCATTGCTAAGAGTTAGAAATTTTTATCAACCATGATTAGGTACATGGTTTTCAAATGGCACGCTATTACATAAAACAGCATAGTAGTTTCTTATACACAACTCAAGGATACTAATTTTTATTCCTGTTTAAAGTATCTTTGGTTGCTGTCTTAGGGTTACTACTGCTGTGATGAAAAACTAAGAAGTTGGGAGGAAAGAAAACGCTGCCAGGCAGTGGTGGTACACCTCTTTAATCCCAGCACTTGGGAAGCAGAGGCAGGTGGATCTCTGTGAGTTTGAGGCCAGCCTAGTCTACAGAATGAGCTCCAGGACAGGCTCCAAAGCTACAGAGAAACCCTATCTTAAAAACCGGAAAAAAAAAATTGACATGAAACTAGTCAGTAGTCTATATTCTACCTATAGTTTTAATTTTAAGTTTCATAGCCTCACTACTAACCTTATATTCTGATGGTAAGTTTCCTTTTGTACTGTCCATCCTTTCCCTACTATAATTTTTTTCTGTGGTGCAGACTGAACCCTGGGCCTCATTCATGCTAGGCAAGAGCTCTACCACTGAGCTACATTCCTAGCTCTAATTAGTTTAAATTGCAGTTATTATTTGTCAGTGAACTTATAGTTGTTAATGGACCAATGGTTATATTTCTGATAGCTTGGGGCATGCTTTTTAGCTTACAATGTTTTGACACCTGTAGTATTTAAAAAACTTAAATATTCATTGTTTATACATTTTTAGAAAACTTAAGTCTTGTTCAAGAAATGAGTTAATCAAAAAGTGCTATAGTGATAAAGAAAATTTGCAATTGTAGTTATACATGATTTTCAACTATAATATGAATGACCTGGACAGTTTCCTAGGTTTTCATTTTTTTTATGCCATATCTAAGGTGGAAAAAAATAACTAAAATTGATCTACTCTACCAGGGTAGAAGGAATGAGGGACCTGGGCAACTTGAAGCTTAGTGCCTAAGGGCAGTTGGCAAGCTACTAATAGAATTTAGCACAGAACCATTCCTTATTTTAAAATTATTTACAAATTTAACATTAGTCTCATTTTGTGTACCCTTTAAGAACCCCTAATTCTGCCTAGATATAGCATACACTAGTCAAACTATTTAGCTATGTTTAACTTTCTCTTTAATGCATCATCTATTGATTTCATACACTATGTTGGAAACTCTCAGGTATTTACTCATTTTTGCCAACCTGTTACTGAAGATTTGTTTGAAATGTACCTCCATGATCTTCTTTTGATTGTGTTGAGCCCAGGGTTTCAAGCTGCAAGTCCATCACTGAACATCATTCCAACACCATCCCTTTCACTTTGTCTCTGTGTGCACATGTGGATGCATTTATGCTCCACCTTACTTTTAAAGACATTGCCTCTGAACTTGGAGCACACTGGTTTGGTCAGAGTGGCTGGCCAGCAAGTCCCAGTGCTAGGTATACAGGGCACACTGCTTTTGTGCCCACATCTTTACAATGGTACTAGGAATTGTATTCAGGGACTGGCAAGATGGCTAAGGGAAAGGGCACAGGCCACCAACCTTGGAATGAAAGAACCAACCGCCCCAAGTTGTCCTTTGACCTCTGCACACCACCCCTCCCTAGATAAATAAATGAAAACAAACTGAAAAAAAATGTAAGTACTCATGCTTGTATAACAAGCACTTTATGACTGAGCCATTTTGCCAGCACTTCCTTTACACTTTTGAAAAGGTGACAGATTCTCAAAACTAAGCATTTTCTTAGCTGCATTTCAGAGTAAGACAAAGCACCTTTGTAACAAAATGCAAATGTTTAATTTTTCAAAACTTAACTATACTAATGAAAATAAATTATAGACAACTTCAATATTTGTACATTATCTTCATATAACTATAACAGTGCTTTCAAAAGACATCTTGTAAAGGATATTTTCACAATACCAAGTTTCAAAAATAGGGCAACATTAAAGAACATTAGTCTGAAATACATCTCACAATGCTGAGAGGTATATTGTTCTTTATCAAATTAACTGTACTTTTATTCAAAATAACATGGCTTTTAATGACAATTATTTCTTGTCCATTTCAGTGATTTCTTGGATCCAAAACAAGATCTGTGTATTTATTTCCTTGAAAACATCATTTGTTGACCGTCCTTTCACTGCCATAGAATGATTTGCCTTTTCAATCCAATGGATTTTACTGGGAGCTTGCATTTTCTGTGCCACTTTCTCCAACAAGTTCTAAAGAAGAAACGGAAGAGGATATTAAGACTCTATTAATATTTAGTAAAAGATTACCTTTTCCTCATCTATACTGGACTGGCATTCACTCAAAACTATATATGCAACTTGGAGTATATAATGAAATATCTACAGCAGTGTCGGTCCACTTATCTCAAATAATCACATAATAGAATACACCCAAGCATTTGTTGGCACAAAAAACTTAAGCAGATTAGAGTTATTCAAATTTTTTTCCCAAAAAAATCTTTTCCTAAGGAAATTGTGTGCTCTGGGAAACAGTAGTTCATAATACTCAGTAATATATGAATGCTGCCAATGCTTACTTGAGAGTTAATAACAATCTCACTCAAAGTTGAAATGGTAAACCAAATATATACCCTAGTATCTCCCAAATCATAACAATCAGATATTAATTCTACAAATAAAGATGAAATCTATTTACCAAATCCCTTTCTGGGGAGATGCATTTTGTCAATGTGTTTTTATTTTTATGTACTACAAAGCTAACACAGACTAATAAGCTTCTTTTTTTTTTTTTTTTGACAGGGTGGGTGTAGCCCTGGCTGACAACCAGCCTGGTCTTGAACTAGCAGTCCTCTGTCTCTTGAGTTTGGGATTAAAGGTGTGGGTCACCATGTCCAGAAGCTGAATATGGCAGGTAATAATCGTCCCCCTAATATATTTCACTCATACAAATAGAATTCCAAGTCACCTTTTCACACATTTCATCTGCTGAGCCGGACACAAACAGTACAGGATCCTTTATACGAAAGAGATCTTCGTCTCTGAGTTTCTGTTGCTGCTTTGGATGGTGCAGTGGGTAAGAAATACAAATGAGACCTCGAACAAAATCATCAGTGTCATCTGGCTCATTGTGACACATTACAGAAGCAGCTGCTCTCGAGCCCATTGAACGGCCTAAAACCAATTAAGTTCAATTAGAAATATAAACATATGCATACAATAGTAGCGATAGTATGGTAAAATTAGATTTGCTGTTCTTTGTTATTTATTGAGGGGAAAAAAATTACCTAACTCAAAAGAGTGGCAAGCAACAAATTCCAATGGTCTTAATGGAAACCTACAGCTTTATGAAAAGCTAAAAACTGATCTAGCTTTTTAAATTTTAAATTTAAATTTTAAAACCCAATTTTTAAAAAGCAATTATTTTTCTTAATACTTAAAAAGGTGAAGAAATTATTTATCAATGCATCATTTGCAAGAGCAATAAAATGCTATGAATAAAGGTAGTAAGCCTTCTATTTTAACACATAAATGCTTACAATTTGCTTTAAACATATAAAGTACTTTATAATAAAGTATCAAAGTTATGTATCAAAACAAAATGACTAATTTTAATATTATAATGCAGCTA
Source organism: Peromyscus aztecus (assembly GCA_902168405.1). NCBI lineage: Eukaryota > Metazoa > Chordata > Mammalia > Rodentia > Cricetidae > Peromyscus > Peromyscus aztecus. The sequence continues at coordinate 6,207 of CABHPQ010143471.1, read as the reverse complement.
ATACTGAAGCTTACCTCCAAGAAAAACACCAGCAAGTTTGTATTCTCCTGAGGTCTTTAGGTAATTCTAGGTAAATCAACCAAAAAATCATCAGTTCCTCTCATGTCATACCTCACTGGATATTCTTACCATTACTGATGTATACAAAAATTTATGCAAAGACATAATTTACAGATTCTTATAGGAGATATAGTTCTTTCCTCTTTGGCCATGTGTTCGCTATTAATCCTTTTGTCAGGGAAAAATCAACTTGCCTTTATAAAAATATTCAAGCAGTAAATTGTCAGACAAAGTCAAAAAACAGAGTCATGTGAGAATCCTGAGTGCTTGTGAGAAAATGCCAAGAAAATAAAACAAGAGTCCTGTGACCTCAGCTTCTTCGAAACACAGAATTGTTCTTGGAATGGGTTTTCATGGGCTTTCCAAGTGTAGCAGGTAAGAGTGAATTTACTTCAGCGGCTGTTATTCATATGCCTCTACTGAAAAACATGTTTTTACAACATGTTTCTTGTCCTTGTGATTGAACACCTTAGTCATGTGATTCGATTTTTCTTAACCCACAGAATATAAATTATCTAATGCTCTAAATAAAGTTGGTTATTGGCTGGGCAGTGGTGGCACACACCTTTAATCCCAGCACTTGGGAGGCAGAGACAGGCGGATCTCTGTGAGTTCGAGACCGGCCTGGTCTACAAAGTGAGTTCCAGGAAAGGCGCAAAGCTTCACAGAGAAACTCTGTCTTGAAACACCCCCCACCCCCACACACACAAATAAGTAAATAAAGTTGGTTATTGCATGGGACTTTGGTCTGCCTAAATTTGCTGGCTCTTTTCTCCCAGGTCCCACCATCTATAGAGTGGTAAACAAGTGGTACCCAAACAGGGACCTAAAGTCAGCTATGAGATAAAGAGTGGGGACCCTCACAGAAGATGAATGAGCAAAATGGTGCAGAAACCAGTAAAAACTTTGCTGTATGTTGAGCTTGTGCATCATTTCTTAAAGAAAGAAGGACCACAGTATCAAAATCACAACTACTAGATTGTTTGCAAGTTGGTTATGATTATAATCCCTGGTGTTTAGAAGAAGGAACTTTAGATAAAGTATGGGACAGAGTCTGAAAGAATATTAAAAAGGCATATAAACAAGGGGGGAAGTTCCTTGTTCAATTTTGGGTCACTTGGGCATTGATTTGAACTGTTACTAAAATATTTAAGGAAGATAAGTAGGATATTAATCATGACAAAGAGATGACTAATTCCTTGAATATAAACTGAATGGTCAAACCTTAAAATTGATAGAGGCAAAGAAGGAAGTTTTCCCTGTGCAGGCAAAATCAAAAGTAAAAATGGTGACACCTATGCCAGGAATGGTTCCCTCAGCTCCCTAACTGGAGCTTTCTTTAAATACTTACCCTCCATTGTCTAAAAATGGCCTTGAAGCATGGGGTGAAGAATATGATAATTGATCTAATCTTGAATTCTCTCTACTTTTTGATGAGGACTTAGGAGATCCTATGAAAAAGCTAATTTTACAACCTAGGCAAGCTAGAGCATGGCTGGAAAAAGTAATTCATCTACTGATTTCTCCTTGGCCTCATGAGCTGTGCTTGGTATTTCCAGTGCAATTTCAGCAAAATCAAAATGTCTACCTAATTATGCACTAACCAATCTATTTAAAACTCTAGAAGTTAAGATGGTGTTGGATAGTCCTCATATATTACTTCCAGAGGCAAAGAAAGAACGACAGCTATTTGAATCCAGACGAAAAGAAACATTTGGGTACAAAGCGGATTCTTTCACTGCCTTTAAACTTATTTTTCCCACTAAACTGTCTCCTATAGGTATTATAGCACAAGATGATAAACCTTTGGAATGGATTTATTTGCACCATAAGGGCCATAAAATACTGCTTATCTTTTTTTTCTGGTTCAATTAGTAAATAATTAATGTCAACAATTAATCATATGGATCTCTTTTCAAGCTATTCTCTAGAATTTCCTATCAATGTAATAATGTAACTAATAGTACTGGACAGTTTGGATCTCTGCCGTTGGTGGCAGAGAATTCCAATGCTTCCACTATTCTAATGTTGTAATTTGCTTGTTTACAGGACACTTATGAATCAAATGACAATTAGATTTACCTAAAACATCTCAAATCAAAACCACTCTGCATATCCTATTAAAAAACAAAAAAGGGGGAGATGTCAGAACACACTCCAAGAATGGGAGTCGTGTGAGAATTCTGAGTGCTTGTGAGAAAACTCCAAGAAAACACAGCTAGAGTCCTATGACCTTAGTTTCTTCAAAACAGAATTGTTCTTGGAATGGGTTTTCATGCTCTCCCAGGTGTATTGGCTAGGAGGGAGTTTTCTTCAGTTGTTATTTATATACCTCTATGGAAAACATATTTTTGCCACATGTGGCTTGTCCTTGTAATTGAACACCTTACTCATGTGATTCTTAACTCTCAGAGTATAATTGCCTCAAATTCCAAATAAAGTTAGCTACTGCATGAGACTTTAGTCCACCTCACTTTTAGGTCCCCCTCTCCCAGGTTCATGTCTCCAACTAGGGTGGTAAACAGTAAACCTGATAAGGGACAATTATTTTTTAAAAGCTAGTAGTTTCAAATTTGATGAAAATACTAGCATATAAGGGTGGTATATTTTGATATGCATAATAATATAGTAGGTTTAAAAATCTAGATTGGCATAACTATATTCTAAAGTTACATTATTCCAGTGAGAAAATTCTAAGTAGCTTCTTGGGCAGCAGCATGAAAGAATACGTACGATATGAACATTCATCTCCATGAAAACAAACTGATGACAAAAAAAGAGAAACACAACCACTAAATACCCTATGTATACTGCCAAGTTTCTAAGGATACTCATTAAAACACTTTTATCTAACAATCAGGTAACAAAATACCTTAAACTTATGAAGAATTTTAAGCAGAGCCTTGTTATAAATAAATATATTTTTCTTACCAAAACTGCTTTATATGCCTTAATCCTGTGTACAATATTAAGGCCTTTGCAAGTAAATCTTAGGCAGAAAAACCCATGAGATGCAAGATGGGATGCCAGTGACATCAAATGAGGAAGATTCATATCTCCTGATGCTCCATGTGTAAGAATTATTCCATATGCTATGTTCTTGTTAGGTACCAAGCAAACGGCATCCAGTAATTTATTTCCAAAAGGTATTTTTAATTTAACCTAAAATTCAAGAGAACAAAAGAATCAAATTATTTCCTTGACTATTTAGACAACTGAATAAATACTTGTATTTGTTTTGCTAAGACTCATGACTGAATGTATGGCCTCCAAACAAGTCATTATATTTATAGTTTCTAAGAACTGTTTACTGTCTAGTACTTAAGTGCTAAAGTATTAACTCTTGCAAGCATTCTTTATAATTCTATGAGACAAGTACTATTCCTACTTTACAGATAAGGCACAGCAGATTAAGTAACTTGCTCAAGGTTATATAGCTATTAACTAAGAATCAAAGTAAAGTAGTCCTGTTCTGGCATTTACTCTCCAAGTCTAATTCTGTACTGCCTCTCACCATGCAAACTGAAAATAAGACTACTATATACAAGTGATGATTAACATATTCCCCCATCTCCCCAAAAGAATAATCTGAAGATACAGAACACATGACAATATCTTACCTCTGTATGACTCATTTTCACTGATGAAAAATAAACATAAAGTGCATTACATCCAAGAAGCAAAGGGCATCTCCTGAAAAGAAGATTCTGTTGTGAAAAGTGAGTTGCCAGACATGGATATGACCCCAAAACTATGAATGAGCACATTCAAAAGCTGAAATAAACACAATCTGAAACTAGTTCTCTACAAACTGGTATCTCTATATATATTTATTACTTACTCTTATATTATTTTCAAGATATTTATGGGCACTCAAAACTAATTACAGGAGCTGGCATATATTATATAAGGCAAATGGGATACTTTGATGCAGTGGCCTTAAAATAGTTCATTCCAAACTGGGATGCTGTACCTTTACAAAAATATTTTTGTAATATATTTATAAGAATCTTCATTCTTAACCACCCCAACTTAATTTCTACATATCTACTAAATAATTTTCATCATTCCTTTTTCCATATAATGTAAATCATTTTTAATTTACTTTCCCTACAGCTATTGAAATATTTTCATCATTTCATTTCCCCCTTTCCATGTAACAGAAGTATGTAACCACAGTCTTTGTCATGTGATCCTACTGACTCTGGGGTTGGTTACTGGAACAATTCAAAGTGCCACTTCTAAGCTGACCTATGGCAAATTCCTAGAAATCTTGAACCAAATTTCACCCTGAACAATAGAGAAAAACTATCCCAGGAAGTTTTTCATTTTCAGCTAGAATCCCATAATGAAAACAGTTTGAGCAAATTTGAAGCCAAATTAAAGCCTGAACCCAGTCTAAATCACAACTGACCTGAAGAACTATAAACACAAATGGGTATAAGCTACTGTAATTTTTGTGATTGTTGTTCAGTATTCATTCCTTTTTATTTAAAGAGAGCTTTCATTTTTCAGCATATCATTGGCACTACAATTTCCATTATCACCCTTCATTGCATTTGTTTATGCCTTCATTGGCATTTGTTTATGCCTTCATTGGCATTTGTTTATTAACTAGGTAACATTAACATGGCTCAAAGCTCAAAAGATACAAAGAATATATTGTCTCATTCCACTTTTGCCTTTCACTCAGAACTCCTCTCAAGCAAACCAGTGTTATTTGTGTCTTGTGATTCTAGTTTCTAGGTGATATTATACTTACAGGTATATAGGTATATTTGAAAGAAAAATTCACAGAAGAGGAAATGTCACATTAAATAATTTGTTCATAATTTTAAAAACTTTTAAAAATAGGCAGCACATACATTTATCAGTT
>CABHPQ010143470.1:0-17691 GCA_902168405.1 Peromyscus aztecus | reverse complement strand
AAATGATAAGATATGGAATTAAGATCTAACTATGGGCCTATCTGACCCGAAAAATTTCTCAAGGATGATGCCATGTGGCCTCCCAGGCCCTGTGACATCTGTTGCCTCCTAACCATGCACCCTGCTAGGCTTCCAGGACCTGGGTAGATTCTTCTTTGATTGCTTCCAACTTCAATGACCTGCGTTCAACTAGTCTGCCACTGTTTGATACCCATACTGCTTTCGGTACTTCTGAAGGAGACATTGGAAAGCAGAGTGTAAAAAGTCCTCTACCACTTACAGCCTGCTTCAAGTATCTAGGCCCAGATATTATGAACTTTGGCCATTAAAATACTCCAGTGGCCATATTTAAGGGCAAAGCTTGAGTTTACACTTTCCCCGAGTTTCTCACTTCAAATCTGAATATAACCTGGGACACTTTAAGGGTTCATCTTCGCTTGGATAGCTGCTAGTAAGTGCTATAGAACATGAGTTTACCCTGACTAAGAATTCCCATTTCTTACACTTGGGAAAATATAAAAACCTAGAACTGTTTCTTTTCTGCCACAATGGCACTAAAACTTCTCCAATGTTCATCACAGCAGTGACTCAGCTTGAGATCTGCCTCCCTGAAGCATTTTAAGTGCACAATATAGTCGTGTGACGTACAAGCTCAATAACAGACAACAGCTTCCTAGAGCCCAGTCATCCAACATGCTGGGAGAAATTCACACCTGCTGAATGCAGTCCATTATCCCTCTCTTCTTCCAGGTTCTGGAAACCACTCAACAATTCCACTCACCATTTCTGTTTGACTATTTTGCATCCCTAGGATCAATGGAATAAGCATTAGTCTGCTGTGGATAGCTGTATGCTGTGAATGTGTTGCTCTGACTGGTTAATAAAGAAAGTGCTGATTGGCCAGTAGCCAGGCAGGAAGTATAGGTGGGACAAACAGAGAGGAGAATTCTGGGAACAGGAGGGCTGAGTCAGGAGACGCTGCCAGCCGCTGCTGCCATGAGATACTGGTAAGCCATGAGCCACGTGACAACTTATAGATTTATAGAAATGGGTTAATTTAAAATATAAGAACTAGAAAGCGAGAAGCCTGCCACAGCCATACAGTTTATAAATAATATAAGCCTCTGTGTGTTTACTTGGGTCTGAGCGGCTGCAGGACTGGCGGGTGGGAGAGATTTGTCCTGACCACCGGCAGGCTAGGACCAGGAAAACTCCAGCTACATTAGTCCTTTTGTGACTGGCTGATCTTGCTCAGTGTCATGTCCAGGTTCACCCATGTTACTGCACATGACAGATTCAACATGCGTGCTTCAGCAATCTGATGATAGTCATTTGATTGCTATAAATACTTATGTGCCTCCATTCTACAGATGGTATTAAGACCTAAATTAACACTAGGAATACATTTCCTGACTGTACTTAAATCATTAGTAATGGCTATATCTCAGTTTTTCTGTTAGGCTATCCTATGACTTTTTTATCCACTTTAGTATTAGCAAAGAAAAAGCTGACCCAGCTACTAGCTAATGAGCAACATAGATAGATAAATGGGGAAATCTGTTCTCTCGTCTAGTCCCTTGACGTTAGTATTCTCATTTTACTCAATGAAATCCAATAATCTGTATCTCAAAACAGACAGGATTAGGAGTCAGCAAGATGGCTCAGAGCATAAAAGCATTTGCCTCAGGGTCCGAGGACTTGAGTTTGATCCCTTGGACCAACATCATAGAAGGACACTCTCAAAAGCTGTCCTCTGAGCTCCATCCACACACTGTGACACATGCACATACATGTGTGCACACACACAACACAATGTTTAAATAATGTAATATATACAAAAACAAGATTCCTAGTGCCAGCGAGCTATGCAGATGTAAGTGAGGGGTGCAACTTATTTATCCTGCATACACTGGTAGGGCCCTCCATTTTGTACTCATGGCTACAAGTCAACCTTAAGTTCAAATAACCATGGAACCTTTTTAATTCCAGCGCTCTTCCTTCTCAATTTCAAACATTTTTCCTTAAGGAAAAACCATGAGAAATTTCTTTGAACTATGGACTGTGTTGGATTCTGGACTCTCACCCATTCTAGCTGGTTCCCATGCAGTGAGCTGTCTACTATCAAAGGGAATGTCAGGAGGACTCTATAGCCTAAGACATTTCCTTCATTAGAACCTAAATTATATAACCGAAAGGACCACGCTACTCGCATTGCCCAGTGTAACTTCTCATCATCTTCTTACCCATGTTCACACATACATATTGTCTTAGTTACTCAGCTGCTGTCATGAAATACCATGACCAAGGCAACTTCTCGAAGAAAGAGTTTATGGGGGGGGGCTTACGATTTCAGAGCGTGAGTCTATGACCACCATGGTGGGGAGCATGGCAGCAGACACCAGGCATGGGGCTGAGCAGTAGCTGAGCTTACATCTTCATACACAAGGCAGAGAGACCAACTGGGAATGGCATAGGCTTTTGAATCCTCAAAGGCTCCAGTGATGCACTACCTCCAATAAGGACACGCCTCCTAATCCTCCTTAAACGGTTCCACCAACCAACCGGGGACCAAGTAGTCAAACATATGAGCCTATGGGGTACATTCTCATTCAAAACACCACACATACATACTGTTAACAAGCAAAATTCCTACTTGCATTTTAATTATTTTATCACATTTGAAATATGTATGAACAGGTAGAAATAATTTTTGTCATATATTTTCTTAAGGTCACTATATCAATTTTTCATTATCTGGTACAGTGACAATTATCACAGAGGACAAAATATATTATTATTTTTTCTTTCTACTACCAAACATTCGCTATTTTATACATTAAGAGAAACAAACAATGCTTCTCAAAAGAAACGCACAACTTCCTAAAACTATCCCCACCACGCGGAGTACTTATTATATGACCAAAGAATGCACACAACCCATTTTAAAATTACATCCATATTTCTAGGCCCATAAAAGCTATTTGACACTAGACAGCACTTCACAGCTCTCCAGAGAAAGGAACTACGCAAGGCTGTAATACTAACTGCTGTGTTCACGGTACTCACTGGAACAGGATTTACAAGGCTACACTTGAAGAGATAAAGTGACGTGAGCCAACGCTATTACCCTCAGTAACTGCTACTACAGTTATAACACTAGGTCACAGCCCTGCTAAACTTCAAGGGAATCGGGTTGTGCCCTAGCTCTTCAATTCTGGATCACTGGGATTAGTGGTTACCTTTGGAAACCTCCTTGTCATATGGTCACAAAGTCCTTACACATCCCTTATTTTGTGTGGGGGCAGCTTGCATTATATGATCTTTCTTTGGTTCTAGCTTGTACTATACAATGCCAATCTCTTCTTAATTATAGCAGATAGTACCCTTACCCTACAAATCCTTTCCCTACAGCTTTAGCACAATCTACCTAGCAGTTACTGCTGCAAACAACGGGCATTCACTTGAAGCCAGAGCAGGTTTCGCATCATCAAGGCAGCTCAGAGATGAAGGACAGTATGGTGATATTTTAATAATGCTGAAATGTGATTTTATTTGTATGTCAATAAAGTTGCCTGGAGATCAGAGCTAAGAGCAAGCCATTTAGCAGAAGTCCGGTGGTGGTGGCACACGTCCTTAATCCAATCACACGGCAGGCAGCATCTCTGTGTGTTCAAGGACACAGCCAAGTGGTGACCCAAACCTTTAATCTCAGTACGAACCATAGAGACCTGGAGGTCTGTATAGACAGTCAATGATGAGGAAGTCATGTGGTTGGGTTTACAGCCAATGAGAAGGCAGAACAGAAAGGCAATAAAAAGACAGGACACAGGAAGAAGGTCTCTCTCTCAGGGGAAGGACAGCAGTGAGTGGTAAGATAAGGTGATCTTAGTTCTTGGCTACTGCTGGATCTCTGGGCTTTTAACTCTTTATTTGGCTCTGTGTTTCTTATTTTATAAGACTGTTTAGAATTACATCTACAGGACAGGGATTATGATAGCAGAACAGGGCAATATTACACAAAACGACCAGATTACATACTGGGTATATTCCTTAATATAAATGGGAAGTTATAAAATTGTTCTAGAGAAGGTAGTCATCAATATTTGAACTGAATTTCTTCCTTTGTTCAATGTGAGAGTTCATCTCACTTTTCCTGCTGGGACAGACCTTCATGTTGGGTTTCTAGAACCATTTCCCTGATCTGCAGTCAGCAATCACTATAGAAAGTTTGTCAATCATTCATGAATCTTGCTCAGTTGTGTTGGGTTGCGGACCAGGATGTAGGTAATAATTAATGCCCACAGTATTAATTCAAAGTGCACCGATTCCCACACTTTTATCCACCAACTTGTGCTTACCCACTTTCATGGTAAGCCAGCAGCAATTCAGTTTTCTGCCTCGAGCTTGGTGGCCAGCATTCCCATGAGGGCACACACTCAGTAATGAAGGCTTCCCTGTGGGTGAGGCGGGGCTATGCACAATTCCCTGCCCAAGAACTTGCTGCTGAGCCATGAAACGGCAAGACAGGAAAACACTGACACATTTCATGGATACCCCTAGAAACGCTCACTCTTGGACACCTATTACAAGCACCTCTGGAATAATTTTCCATTCAAATTGCCTTCTTTAGAAAACCTGTACAGTGATTCTCAAAAATGTAGCAGAGAATGACTGTATTATTCAGGAATTCCATTCCTAGGTAGCCTAAAAGAACTTAAACTCAGGATGCAAATAGGTGTTTGTACACACTGTTGATGGCAGAATTATTCATAATAGCTAAAGTAGGCAGAAACAACTCAAATACCCATTGACAAACAGAATGGAGTATATACATACGATGGCACATTATCCAGTCTTTAAAAATGAAGTTCTGTCCCATGCTACAACATGGACAAGCTTTGAAGACATTACACTAATGAAGTAAACCAGGAACAGAGGGTCAAAGAGCACGTGCCGCCTCTCAGAGGAGGTTGCTAGCATGGTCAGACTTGGAGTCAGAAAATTAAATGGTGATTGTGAAGGGCGGGGCTATTATTGTCTAATAGGTACAGACACTCAAGTTGGGAGTTTACTCTAGAGATGGCTGATGGTCATGGATACAACTTAGTACCACTGAACTGTGCACTTAGAAATGGTTGATACAGTGGATTTTTATGTTATCTATACTTAACCACAGTAAAAACCAAAAACTGCCTACTCCAGAGTCTATTCTCAACCACAAATAAGTGAATAGTTAATGCTGGCTGAAGTTTTCTCTCTTACCCTGGGAAGTAATCCCAGGGTAATAAACTGAGAAACACAGCCAGACATCTGCACTGGTGAGGAGGCCATTCATGAGCCTGCCCAGGGTTCTCAGAGCCTGAGAATCGAAAGAATGCCCAGGCAAAGCGGCAGCCCTGCCCCCTCTGTGACCTTTTCCAGTCAATGGGAAAGAAATTATGTTCAGCACATTCTTAAGAAGGGTTGGGGCAAGGAAAGGAAGGAATTGAAACATATTTTAGGAAGTCATTTTCAAAATGTAAATTAAGTAACGATTTCAGTACTTTTAAGGGAAGATTTAGAACTACAAAAATGAATGTGGGGGTGTCTGGACAGTGCTGATTCAGTCAGAGTACTTCCTGCAAATGCATCTATTTTTTTTTCAGTGATTACTTTTATAGGTATATTGGTTCAAATAATTTACCCAGTCTGAATTGTAGTTATTATTATACTAGATGTTATTATTATACTGTATTGTCCTTTCAACTCTCAAATCACATCTAACTAACTCACCCAATTCTTTATTACACATAATTACATTCAAAGTCCAGAAGGAAAAGATCATCTATTTGCTACCCTAAAAATATAAGTGCATAAATATATGTAAGTAAATACTAATATAAGCTTATTGATGAACATGAATAGTCAAATAATAAAAAGCTAATCTTCTCATGAAGGACTCTATGCTTTCTGCTTTAAATGTCTACTGTTCTCACTAGGCTCAAACAAACTCAGCGGGTGTCCACCATGTATTCATTCATTCATTCTAGAAAGCTAATAGACTGACCATTCCTGTGTGTTAGCTTTTCTTGCAGGAATGAGGACTACTAGCACTATGCATGCACCAGACATGGTCACTGCTGTGAAGTTCTTCTGTATCTCATTTCCAGTTATTAAGAATTGGGTGATCCTGCATTGAAACATTGTTCAGCTTTTCCTCTGCCCGACATACATATATTCTGGCCTTCCTCTCTTGCCATTCCATCTCACCTGAAATTGAGACTTTCCCCTCACATTCACAACCTTCTTGGTTTTTGTTGTTGTTGTTGTTGTTTAGGTATTTTGGAGGAGGGCCATGGGGGTGTGGTTGCTGTTGTTTTGAGATAGGGTCTTGCTAAGTTGTTCAGCCTGGCCTTGAACTTTCAATCTTCCTGTCTGTAATCCCCAATACTGGCAAATGTGCTTAGATGCTCATATGCCCAGCATCCAATCCTTCCTGCCCTCCTTTTTACTTTATGTCACATTATGAGCCTCTAGCAGATGACATACCATTTACTTGTCTTTTCCCCAACTCAACTGTGAGCTTCAAGACTGTGATGTTGGTTTTTTGTCAGCTTAACACAAGCCTAGACATATCTGGGAAGAGGAAGCTTAGTTGAGAAAAATGCCTTCGTTAGATTGGCCTGTATGCAAGTCTGTGGGGGTGTGGTCTTGACTGATGATTGATGGGTGATGGCTCAGATCCCTGTGGATGGTCCCATCCCTGGGCAGGTGGTTCTGAGTTGTTTAAGAAAGCCATGAGGAGTAAGCCAGTGAGCAGCACTCCTCCACACCCTCCACTTCATTTCATGCCTCCAGCTTCCTCCGTACCCTTACCTCAGTGATGCACAGTGACCTACAAGTATACTTCGGAACAAACCCTTTCTTCTCTGCCGACCTGTTTTTGGGCATCATGTTTTACAACAGCAATAGACCCTACCTCAGACAAAGACCAATCAATAGGTGTTTCTGAATGGATAAATCAAAACTGTTCAAGATTTATGGATGCTTAAAATGCATTCGATCCTTGGATTTTGAAGTTGCTTATTAAAGAATACGCATCTGAGAACTTGCAGTGGATCGATACCATTTCCCCTGCTCTGACTAAAATACAGCTCTCAGTTCTCTGTATCTTAGTATTTTAAATGTACCTATTTCTGAAACTAATTGTATTTCATGAAAAATAACGTTATAACGAAAGCCTTGATTAAGACACACAGGTCTCTGCCCTTCATCTTTTCCTATTCCCTGGCCTCCCCAGAGAAGCCCTGGATAATTAGCAGTCAGGGTTAAGTACATAAACTCCTGACAGCTTTTCTTCCTAATGCATGTCACATGGGGTTGCCACTTAGCAATAAACTGGATCACACATTAGCCCTGCAATTCAGAGCAAGCTTGTGACTATCAGTCGGAGACTCATAACTGAAATTGTTTTTTTTTTCCTCCTCAATAACTGATATCAAGCATCTCTCATTATAGCTCAGCCAACTGTTTTTCAGCAGGCTGCCTCTCCCACTTAAGTACTGCTGATGTGAATTACACGGACTTTACGGACAGCAGTGGAATACCATCTCTGAAAATTCAGTGAAAAGTCACTCTGCAGAGGAAGCTACCCACCTCTTGGTGACTGAGATAACCCATGGGCCCCCGAGGGGATTCAGGACATAATCCGGTCTGGATTTTTCATTTGTTTTAGTGTTGGGGAAAAGCCCATGTCTCAGACAATCTAAGCACACGTTCTACCACAAAGCTAGACTTGTAGTCCCTAGTCTGGCCTTTAAGTCACTTCATTCTCAAAACACACTTCAAATGCAATGAAAACCCATTTTTTAAAATTTTTTACAAAATGCACAAGAAATAAAAATGTAATTTTAGTGGCTTACAGGAGAAGAGAACAGTGAATATTTTCATTTTCTAAGTTTCACTGAATCACGAAAGATCTAAGTTTCTTGGACATCCAGGAAGTCTTCATTCAGATTTTATTTCTATTTTAAGATGGTCCGGGAGACTTAAGACCGGTTGTAAGCCATTTTATGCTTTCAGCATTTTGTTTGAAAAGGCTTACAACTAGGGTTTTTTTTGTTGTTGTTGTTTTGTTTTTTTGCCTGTGGGTTAGGGTTCTTTTATTGACAGACTTCCTGAGGGCATCCTGCTTCTCTTGGTTGACCCTAGTGACGAAAGCCAAAGCGGTCATTAACAAGTAATTAATTGCACAGTCCACACTTCCGTGGACGCCTCAGGACGCCAGGGAGAAGCCTTAGCAAGGAACACAGTCCAGTCATGTCTGCAGGCTCTTTATCTGCATTCTTAAATATAATCAGCAGAGAATCTAAAATGAACTGCTGTCGAGTGTGCAGAAGTGGTAAGATGACAAAGTCAGCCAGCAGTGATGCTTGCTCAAGAGTGTCTCTCAGACAAAAATGGATTTTGGAGGACAGGATGTTGGGAGGGAGATGTGATGAGGAGACTCCTGAGTCGGGGTTCAAGTGGGAGACAGGGTGGAGATGTATGGAATCAAGATATATTGTCTATGTGTGTGAAAGTTTCAATAATAAGTTAAAATTAAATGTGGATTTGTTGTTGTTGTTTTGATTTTCGAGACAGGTTTCTCTGTGTAGCTTTGGAACCTGTCCTGTATCTCATGCTGTAGAACAGACTGGCCTCAAACTCTCAGAGATCCACCTGCCTCTGCCTCCGAGTGCTGGGATTAAAGGCGTGCGCCACCACTGCCCGGCTAAATGTGGATTTTATGGCACTTCTATGCACTGGTATTTTAAATTCAAATTAAGAAAGGGCACATAACTATGGCAAAAATGTGGTTATAATTTTGGAAGGGCCATAGTCAAGAATCATAGCCGGTTTGTTGTTATCATATAGCTCTTAAGAAATTAAAGCAGTGGGGTGTGACAGCGCACACTTTTAATCCTAGGATTTGGGAGGCTGAAGAAGGAGAAAAGTGCATTTAGGCCAGGCTGACTTACATAGAGAGAGTCTGTTTCAAACTGGGAGGGAGGGAGGGAGGGAGGGAGGGAGGGAGGGAGGGAGGGAGGGAGGGCAGAGCAATCAAGGCAACTACCTACTTTACACTAACTCCTACCCTACTCCCTTCCCTGATAACTTGCCCCTTTCTACTGTAAGCATATGACTGTAAAAATCAAAATATAAAATATATAAAGTCCCCTTAAAGGAATCCGGTTTTCAAATGGAATATCAAAATCCCCAGCCAATGATATTATGTGTTTGTGATTAACTGTCCTTAATATTTCTAAATAGTAATAGTGGAACTTCACACATTAAAAAGTGTCTTTCCAACCACCTTCGGAATATTGCTTTCTCATCAGACAGCATGAGGAATCTATGTCACATTCTAACTTATCATTATCCAGCTAGAGTAGAGAGTTATTTCTACAGTCACTATGGACTGAGCGCTGTGATCTGAGGAGACCACTGAGCTCACCACTTTCTAAGGAAAAGGTTGGGGGAGGTGATACAACTGTCAAAACACATGGAATTAGCAAGATAAATGATGAAACGTAACTTAGAGTTCTCTGTGTGTGTGTCTGTCTCTGTCTCTTTCTCAACTTATAGTTCTCTCTGTGTGTGTCTGTCTCTGTCTCTTTCTCTCTCTCTCTGTCTGTCTCTCTGTCTCTGTCTCTGTCTGTCTGTCTCTCTTTCTGTATGTGCATGTGTGCAGTGATAGAGACTGGAACTTAGGGCAACTTTGCACAACCCAGGCAAATGCTCTACCACTAAGCACACCCCCCAGCCCACATTCTATCCTTTTGAAAAGGAAAACCACAAGATTTCCATAAAATAAAAAATAATACAAACAATAACCAATAACAAACATTTCTTTGAGAACTCACCCTAACACATGCCATATATACTTATCTCTGAAGAATGCTGTCTACTTTTTAAATTTGTTTGTGTCTTAGTGGTGCCATTTTTCAGCACCAAAGTTAAAAAAAAAAAAAAGATCAAATGCCTACCAGGTGGTGGTGGTTCATGTCTTAAATCCCAGCATTTGGGAAGGAGGCAGAGGCAGGCAGATCTCCATGAATTTGAGGCCAACCTGGTCTGCAAAGTGAGTTCTGCAAAGTGGTCTGCAAAGTGAGTTCTAGAACAGGACTGTGACACAGAGAAACCCTGTCTCAAAACAAAACAAAACAAAACAAAAGAAAACAAAAAGCAACAAAATCAAATGCCCATGTTTTGTGGGCCACTTAGCTCCTTCCCCACCATGGGACAAAAAAATCTCAGCTCCGCTTGTTGGTGTCTGTACTTAGGCCTTTAATGGTGAGACCAACTTCACTGTAAGTGTGTACTGGGCACCGTGGCATCTCCAGCGTGTGATAGCTGGCCGCCTCTGGCATTCTGTGAACTCTGCTTCAGCCACCTTCTCTTGGCTTCTGTGAATTTCCTAAGATCTTTTCTTCTTCGGTCTTTGCATAGGCTCAGTGAAAGGCATTCATGAAATTTCCCTGCTCAGTTTCACAGACTAAATGAGGGTGGAGTAAAAGTGGTCCATGCCTCTGGGAAGCAGAAAGGAAGCTAGAACCACCACCCGGTTCACAGTGGGAGCAAGAACATCTGGTCATCATCTGACTGTGAGATATGCAGATGTAGTCAGCATCCTACCGTGAAGGCATTATGACTGATGCGCTCTCCATTCGTCTTTTCCTCTTCCTTACTGGTTATCCTTTCATGCGGGTTCAACGATCAATTCAGAACTTCCTGGCAGTGCAGCATTCCATTTCTGTCTCCCTAACACCTGGCTGCGGAGCTGGCAAGAGAAAGGAGGCGCCTCGTGTTCAAGCTGGAAGAGGATGATCTGAGTACGTTTGTCCACATTTTGGCTTTTACGAAATATCTCTGTGAAGTTCTACAAATCATCTCTGTGGAGGAAAAGACTTGGCAGGCAACCAGGGTTCAATGGCTGAACCTCCCTCAACTTTGGACAGCGATGACTCTATTGTAATCTTTTCATGCTTTTTCATGGGAAAAAGGTCACGTGTACACACACACACACACACACACACACACACACACACACACACTACACACCCCTCCCGCAGAGAGGATTACCTCAGTTTAGGGAACGAGCTTCTGGTAATGGGAAACACTTGTGAAATTGTCATGATACCGACGACGACGACGACAATCCCAAGAATATAGAGGCAAACTTTTGTACAACTTAATTAAAATTGAATTCTGATGGCTAAAGCATCTTCTCACATTCATTTGCATTTTTAGTTGGATGCCCTTGTATCAAAAAACAGGAAGTCAAATAAAAATCACAGATAGATTAGTTCATTTAACACTTATAGGTCGTCTCTATATGTTAAGAATGTCAACTGTTTTGTTTATGGTATTTCCAGTAAATTAACCACATTATCCTGCCAATCGAAAGGCAAAGAGTGCTCGGATGCATTCATGGGGCCAAGAACAAAGCAAGTAGTTTTCGTTCCCCTTCTTACTCTGCCTAGAACCATTTATATTAAACTTAGATGGTGGCACAGATCCAGAATTTGAAACATTTCTTAAACTTTTGAATTGTGGGTTAAGGTTTATGAAGATTTTAATTTTCAAAATATTTAACAATATCAAGAAAGAACTCACTGAGTATATTTGCATTATTTTAATGCGAAGAATTTTAAAGTATGGTGGCATCAAATGTTTTATATGTTTCGGTTTTTCACAGATGTGTCTTCTATTTCATTTCAAACTATTCTGATACTTAAGGATGGTAACATCTGTATCACTAAACTGTCCCTCTGATCTTAAAAGACAGGCCATCTTAATGCCCTAAATGGTTTATAAAGTGAAAGTTTACCAACAACAAGAATAAATTAAATTTTTTTTTTTGCATGGCTCAAATTATTTTCATTTTGGAAGGCAATTTAGAGTCTACCCAGTCTTTCTCCTTGAGATTGCAGTGGTCCTGGGCTCAGAAAAGACCAGAACGTAACAGAATCTAAAATGAGGGCTGATATATTTTATTTTGGGGGATATGTGTTTGTTTCTAAAGGAACAACAACAAAAAAAAAAAAACAAAAAAACAAGACAACATATTCTTAAACTGATCCCTAAATATGGGTCAATTTTGTTTATGGTTTTATTTATGTACTCATTTATTTAGGGAGTTAACTGGGCATCCCAGGCTGGCCTGGAACCCACAGTCTTCCTGACTCTGTCTCTCTAGTGCTGGGGTTATAGATACACACCACTACACTTGGCATCTTCAAATTCTTAAGCATTCTCATCACATGCTATGAAATATAATAGGTTGCAATCATTGCTGAAGGGTGTGTGTGTGTGTGTGTGTATGTGTGTGTGTATACATGTGTGCTAGTGTACGGAGCCCAGAGAACAAATTCAGGAGTCACTCCTCACTAGCTCTTTACTTTGATTTTTAGGCAAGGACTCTTTCATAGGCGAGTTGACCAATCAGGCTAGCCAGGCTAGCCAGTGGCCTCCTGGGAACTAACTACCTGTCTCATTTTCCCAGCATTGGGATCATCAGTGTGTTACCACATCCAGCTTTTTACATGACGGTGGGGGATCGAACTCATGTCTTCAAGCATGCACAGCAAATACTTTACCAACAGAGCTACTCCCCCAGCCCCAGAACATTCTATTGGTCTAGCTTCTAACTCACTCTAAAGGTCAGGCATCTGGTGTTTCACAAGATTTACATCCCGCCTACCAACTGTACTTTTCTAATAAAGTTTTATCAGAACATATCTACTGAGTCATACATCGTAGACGACTACTTTGCCACTACAATAGCACAGCTGAGCAATTGCCACAGAGACCACGTAGCTTGGAAAGCCAGAGTATTTCTTGTAGAAAGCCTTCTAAAACTCTGAAAGCATTATGCCAAGGCTGACTTGCAGAACTCGGTTAACTCATGAAACAGCAACATGAATGTTCCTGACTCGGTAAGCAACTGCAAAGAGCTGAGACGTTTGGCGAGCAGTTGGTGGGAAAGGAGATGTTAGGAGACTTAACCAGAGTGGTAAGATCCACAGGTGATACCTCTACTAGGAAACTTCGGGAAGGACATAGAATGTTTAGCAAGTGCAGTATTCAACTCTCCCTCTACAATCAGGACAGGGTTGGCCTACGTTACCTCTAAGCTTTGAGGACTGTTGTGGTTGCTTGAAATGACTTATGGAAAACCACAAGGAAACTCAGGACTGGGCGTGTTTGATCCAGCACTAATTGTCTGGTAGACAGCCAGGAAAATGTAGGGAATAGTATAGAAACCTGGGACTCCACTTGTCTTGGGCCAGTGTGAGACTCTTAAGCTTGCCAGTGGGAGACTTAGCAACCTGTAAGCAGCATCAAGCTGCGTGCATACTCCACCCCCAAAATGGAATAAGGTTTTCTTCCTCTTAAGAATTGTCCAATTTAGGTGGACTCTGTTCAATCATCCCCCCATTGCGACCCAGTAGAAGATTGGAAGGGACAATTCAGCCTGCACTGGTTTGGGGTACATAAACAATAAAGTAAGACAATGTTCTCTTTAGAGAATATATTCTGTTTACCATCTTCTGCCTATGCATAAAAGGGCAAAAATACAACTTAAATCAGATGCATGATGGGAAGGGCCATGTGCAATAGGGAAAAAAAAGGATTATTTAACCTAATTAACCAATGAAAATAGAGAACCACCCAAACTGCACTCTTTTGTAACCAGAGCCTCCTTCCATTACACCAGGAAATCACCATGGTCCCTTGAGTCTCTTCATTCATGCAGCCTGCTTGCTCTCTTGCAGAACACTCCACTTTGAATACAATTTGCTCACTCCTTTGCAATCTGTATGGGCTTTCAATTCATTCAAAAGGCCAGAAACCCAGAAAAGAGCTGGCCCAGAAGCTTAGCACTGGTAACAGTAGCACTTGCCTCAGGTCAAACTATGGCAGCGACACACTCGAGGCAAACAAGAGACCAAAATGGTTCAGCAAAGGTAAGTGTTCATCTCTTACAATCATCTTAGGAGCTTTCAGTAGATTTGGAATTATAACAAGACAAAAGGTTTAAGAACATGCAAATCCATTTGAAATGTTAGCAACTGTGAGGAAAAAGTTTAACTGCCTTCTCCAACAAGCAATGAATGTTTCCATACTAATTATCACGGTGGCTCTGTAAAATGTGCACACACACACACACACACACACACACACACACACACACACACACCAGGTCCAGCACATCCTCAAACCACATCCAAGGCTGCAGACACTTTTACTCCTCGAATTCTGTATCCTCAGTATACACTGTTATACTTCTTTAACCCTTGGAAGGTATATTACCATATAGAAAACAAGATGGCTAACATTTGAATGGACCAAAGATGGGTAAGACAAAACAGAAGCCAGGGATGGGGATAAGGGCAGGAGGAAGAGAGAAGTGGATTGATGAGAGGCAGGAAAATGAGAGAAAGGAAGTATGGGGGGGGGGATATGATGAAAGAGTTTTATTTAACTAGCAAACCATATAAACATATTCTAGATGATCACCAGTGTGATAGCCCTATGAGACCTTTTATTGGCAGAAATGGAAGCAATTTTACCTGAAATACTTGACTCTTACACATCACCTCCACATCCCATGTATTTCTGATACACACACATTCCAAAAGGGAGGGAGCTATTTTTATAAAATACAAACACCAAGCAAAAATTGTGCTCACTGAGAAAGTGCCTAGAGAGGCACATACATGCACATTGTTAAATATAGCAACCAACCGTAATGAGAATCATTATCGTCAGTTTCCAAGGATACCAGGATAAGCACTACTCCTAAATTGCAGTTCATTCAGCAAAGGGCATGGAGTAATTTATATTCAGGGTCATCACGGGCTGACAGCAGATATGGAAGGAGGGCCAGGGTAAATCACCCTGCTTGCTTAATTCTGTTTGTTACATACTTCACTTTTAAGTCCCTGACCCCTCTCCTTTGGTCCCAACCCTGGCCAACATTCAGAGGAGAAATTTGAGGAAAATGACTGTAAATAACAACTTCCAAGAGGGGAAAAAAAAAAAAAATCCCCAGAGGGCAAGGCAGAAAGACCTGTGATTAATGCGAGAGTGGGGGTGGGGGCTGGCACTCTCATTTTCTTTGTGAAAAGCTGCAAGAGCTGGCTGTGTGCATCAGTCACATTGGTCGCCATCTTTCCCTGTGCCTAGAAGAGAATTGTACAGCTAAACTCAACTTCTCAGTCAACCAAGGTCAGGCAATGCGAGGCTTTTGGAGAATACCACTGATCAACTGCCATAGTCTCCAACATAAAACTCACCTTCGTCTTGAATTTTTCCTTCTGGCCTTTAGGACCCAGACTTTTTACAATACCCATGCCCTTTGTTTTTGCAACAATCGAAATAGTTGAAACTACTTTCTAACAACTTGGGGGGGGGGATATTTCTGCACCCTTTATTTGTTTGTGTTAGTCCATTTTCTGATTGCTTTTACTGTGGCAAGCATTTAGGTCACCACAGGTGGGCAGTGACGAGGAGCGGTGGGACCCTTTGTCGGTAAATATCAATAAGAGGCCACGACACCTAAGGAAATTGTCCTTCTAAGTCAAATTGTCACTTATGAGAAGGGTGATTCATATTTCACAGATAGCTTGTCTTAAAATTATGAAAATGTAAATAAAAAGATGGCTGAGCTGCTGGGGAGACGGTTCAGTGGGTAAAGTGTGTATAAGCGTAAGGTCCCCAGTTCAGACTCTCTCAAACCCACATAAGAGCTGGATGGGTGCAGGGCAGCAATCCCAGTTATGGGAGGTGGAGACAGGTCGATCGTGGAGGCTTGCCAGCCTGCTAGTCTAGTGGAATGGTCAGCTACAGTTTCAGTGAGAGAGCCTGTCTCAAAAGGGAAATTCGAGACTGACTGAGGAAAACATCCAATCTTCACTCTGGCTTCCACACCCACCAGCATGGGTGAGTGAACCTACATACACATGCACATAAGCAAATACTACATACACACAAACAAGAACAACGTGGTCCAGATGTAATAGCGATTTTCTATGTCGGTCCTTGACCATCACCTGTCCGTTCTATAGAATAAAACTTCCAATGGAGCATCTGGTACCTGTGATGGGAGAAACACCATCTGTACCTTCAAATGCTTCCTCCTGATGGACATGAGCCATTATGCCAGGCTAAGCTTCTTAGCTTAATGTGATAATAAAGAACAAGCTGGCTATTTTGATAGTGAAGGCCTTCTGGGGCACTCTGCTTTTGCAACAAATGATACTGTTAACTGTTTCTCAGAAGTGAAGGAATAAAATACAACGATGTTTCCCAATAGCTATGTAGCACACACACTGTATATCAATAAACAAACTATTTACAGATTAACTGTTAATACAGGAACTGTAACTTCTTTAACATTCTTCCTATACATTATACATGATTAAATATTATATATTTATATGCATTGTTATGAAGATGTCATTATAGCCCAATCTTTTTTTTTTTTTAATCAAAACAAATTCACCCGATTTGGGTTTAAAAGGTTGTTTCTGAATCCAGTCAACAAAGTAATAATAGCAAATTTAAAGACTATATGAAATGGGAAGACAGACTCAATTATCTTGAAAATTATGTCCAAATTATTCCGGTGTGTCATTTTGACAGTATTTCTCATAGGACCAACATTTGGAGATAAGATGGCTTCAGACATGGTTTTGCATTTCAGGCCTGAAGCTTGAAACTGCTCAACAGGGCCCCAATTACTCCTTTTTGTCCCGCCCAAGGCTTGTACTTAACGGGCAAACATATAGTAAGTTCAGTGGGTGAACATCAGACAAAATATTCACAAACCATTGGCAGAAAAGTCATCCCCTGTCGGAACATTTCTCCCTGATAACATACATCAGGTTTTCACGAAACCTCCAAAGGCAGAAAGTTTGCATTAGACATCCTAACTGTATTCCCTGCTTATGCATACTCAATCTAAAAAAAAAAATCTTCAGCGTTGAAAGTGCCCCACCCACCCATTCGTAAGCCTTATCTTGGAAAGGGGCCACTTGGCTCTCTGGATGTAAGAACCTCAGATGATGGGTTCCCCGCTCCACCGTCTATTACCCCAGCATCTAGATTACAGTACTATATTTCTCATGTCTCCGGAAAAATACTTTCTAGTGGCTCACCTCCTCTGGCTTTTTTTTTTTTTTAATTAGAAAGTGCAACGCTAGTGAGCACTGTCACAATTTTTTTAAAAGTAGAGCTGCGGCCATCAGGAGAGAATCTGGCTCTGCCACCTGAGCCTAAGGCCAGCATTTCCCCACGTGGGTCTGGCGCAGCTCTGATTCTTGGCCCAGCTTCCAGCCCTCTGGCCTCCAGCGCAGCTTCCCCAGCGGCCTCAGCTCTTCAGTGAGGCTGCAGACAAGCAAGAGACCACTGAGGTCCCAGGTTCTGTCCTGGCCAGAGAGGGGGTGTGGCTGGGGTAGTAGCGGCGAGCGAAAGGCAGCAGGGGTGCTCCGGGCTGTGCGTCCTGGGGTGGAGGTGACCTGGTAACCCGAAAGCTGCTAGGGGAGGCGGAGGTAGTGACAGAGTGATGAGGGGTTTTGAGGAGCTGGCTGACCTCCGCTGTGTTGTGTCAGGGGGACAGGGGACGGACAGGGCAGACATGCTGGCAGTGGGCAGCGCCCAGGG
>CABHPQ010143469.1:0-16233 GCA_902168405.1 Peromyscus aztecus | reverse complement strand
TACGGAAGCCTTATTGGGGATTGGAACTTCCAGACCAAAGCTGGAAGTTCCAATCCCCAATAAGGCTTCCGTAACTATCACGCCTACAAGGCGGGGCCAAGGGAGGGCCTGAAGACCTGAGATCGGGATGTGCAGCGCCCTCTTGTTTCCTGGACCTGGACGCGAGAGGTAGACCGAGGAGAGTTCTCCAGAGAACACTGCCGGACTGCGCTGCGTCTTTTCCAGAACCCGCCACCTACTTACCCCTTTATTTGTAAGTTACCCACTAAATAAATCTTCTTTTAACTACGTGGAGTGGCCTTAGTAATTACACCAATAGGACACAGTTCTGTGAAGTGCTATGATGCAGACAATTGAAAATGTCTTAAAAGGTGAACACTTGAAAAGAAAACAGGATTTGAGAATCCCTCATCCACTCTTAGTAAGGGTGTCATGACTGTTCTTGAGCATGTGTTCTAACTAGGAAGAATTCTAAGAAATATTCCTGGGAATATTAGATACTAAAAGGTACAAAGTTAAATATTTGAATGCCAAGTGGTCGTTGAAAAGGATATACCACTCAAAGCAAATGCAAAGTCTCTATTCTCTTTTAGAAAGTGACACATAACCAGGCTAATATTAATTAATATGAAGGTATTTAAAAGAAAAAAAAACTCAACTTCATAACAATCTGAGCTAAGTGTTCCTAAGAAACTTGTACTGTCTCAAAACAATAAAAAAATCTTCCATATGAGCCAGCATATGCCCAAAGGAGGCATCATCTTACTCCATAGATACTTGCTCAGCCATATTTGCTGTGCTCTATTCACAATAGCAACTTCCCTACCCACACAGCTTTACGTTCTCTCTTTTTCTCTGTCTCTCAAACAAACAAAAAATTAAATCAAAACAAACGTTCAATAAGACAAAAAAATTCTAAAACCAAACAAATAACAATAAATGAGAGAAAAGCCTACAAAAGCAAAATAAACAAACCAAAATATGCAACCTGTTTTGTCTTTGCCAACACCCAGGCATTAGGTCTGCCCTGCAGTGTGGCTGATGTACCCAGTGGCACTCCACTGGAGAAAAATTGTTTCTCATTTTCCAGCAGGTATCAGTTCTTAGTTAGGGGTGAGACTTTATGTTCACTTCCTTTTGTCAGTGATGCGATTTCTTTTTCCTTCTGGCTGAACCAGGTCTGTTGCGCTGCCACAGTCTGAATGAGCTCATGTGCACATCAGTCCTCCTGCGTCTAGAAGGTCTTGTATCCTTGGAGTCATCCAGCACACCTGGCTCCTAGAATCTTTCAGCCTCTTCTTTTGCATATATTCCTGAGTCTGAGATGAGGGGTTTGATGTAGACATCCCATTTAGTACTGAGTGCTCCAAAGTCCTTCACTCTCTGCACATTGTCCAGTTGCAGTTCTCTGTGTTGATTCCCATGTTCTGCAAGAAGCAGCTTCTCTGATGAGAGCTGACAGATGTACCTGACCTTGGAGTCTGGAAATGTGTCATCAAGAGTTACTTTTCTGCCCTGTTTCTTTAGAGGAATGATACCAGGAGGTTTTCCTTCAGGCTCATGACATACCTACTCTCAACTTCTTGGCCTCCCACTTTCTGTGTACTCAGCTCTGTCTTTTTATTTTTAATTGTTTATCATTTCCTCAATATTCCAAAATATAGTATATCTTTAAGATTAAAAATACTAGAATTATGGAAAGTAAGTATTTTTCTATAAATTTGCTAATTTTATCTTTGCTTAATTTACACAACCAATTTTTATCTAGTTCTGGTGATCATTATTGTTTCAATAATACTATACTATGGAAAGTTAGATACACTTATCTATATAGGCAGACAAAGAGTTGGTTTTTCTCTGAAGTAATGAGGTTCTTCAGTTCATTAATATATTAAGTGACTGAAAGCAATGGCAGTTCAACGGAAAACATATCATGTAACAATTGAAAAATCAAATAAAGCATGAATAAAATGATGAGTCTTTGGAGTTATAATTAAAAAAAGAAATTCCAAATGTCAGTCCTTTGTAATTTACTGAATTTGCTAAAATAACTTGGTGAAAATAAATGTGTTGTTTTCTTACCTGCTTATCTTACTAAAATAGCCACAGGATTTTTGAATTGACTTCATAGGCAGCTCCTGAAGTAGGATCTTTTTTTGTTGATATTGGCAATGAGGGGATCAGTGAACATAGAGGAAATCTTGCATGTTCACTGCCATGGAACCACATACCAATGTCTTTTAAGTAATGTCTCATCCCCTATTTTGCATTATAACTTTGTAAATGTGTTTGTATCTGTCAGTCAGTCAGTTCCTATTTTATTTCTACTGGCAAAAAATACCATTTGTTTACCACTTTCCTGATTTAGTTCCACATATTAGAATCAGTGGCTATTATGCTCATAAGGTACCTTAGGTATTCAAGTAAAAATGTAACATATGGATAGGCAGGTGCATCATCTTTATAAACAGTTTGAGGGTTTAGGGAATTAATATCCAGAGTTAATCTTGTTGTATTGTATACTTTATCCTTAAAACCTGAAAATTAGTAGAAAGGCAACATGTTAAATTTCTGTTTGAAGATGTGTATGTAATGCTGGCTCTTCCCTTCTGTTTCTAACAGCTGTTCAAAAGCAAGAAGAGGCATGGACAACAAAATAAAATGTTTAATTTTTAAAATGAGACTAAGAAAAATTATATCCTATGAAACAAGAATGAACTGAGAGACATTGCTAGGATATGAACAGAAAATAAAATATTGTGGATGAAATCAAAGATAAGACCGAGATAAAAGCATTAAGATAGTCAGTCAGTCTATGTAATTCTTAGGACTTAGGTACAAAGCCATGCCACTTGCCTACTAGAGAAATAAAGGATGATACTGGCTGACATCAAAAAGCCCATACCCTGACTGAGTCTAGGAAACACAAAGGGAACTTCTGTTTGTAGATAACAATAGGCCTTTTTGGAATGAAAACTTATCATACATCTAAAATAAGATCATGGAGATGAAACACCATACCGATTTGTTTCCACTTGATTAAAGATCGCATAGGAAAATTGATATACTTAACTGTTGACCTATGAGAAAACATCAGAGATTTAGAATGTTTCCATGCCTCCACTTGGCTACATTGAGGGCAGGGGGGAAAAAAGAGGAAAGGAGTGGGGTTATAGATTTATCCAATTGAAAAAAAAATACCGATGTAAAACTGAGAAGGAAATACATAAAAATCTATTTATCTTCATCTGTGCCATGTACTTCCAGAAAGAGCCAAGCAGTAGTAGATGGCTGATTGCATCATCTGCCTAGCAACGTGGAAAAGATGTAGAAGTCTTGGCTGCAGCCTGATAACTCGGGGACATGGACACACAGGAGCTAGGAGTTTGTGGGTCAGAAAGCCTTGCTCAGTTTGCTGACTTGCAAAGCTTTCCCTTGAGTAGGCTTTCTCATTGGGAAAGGAAGCAAAGAAGCAAATGTAAATAAGCTCAGTTTAAACTCGGAAGAAGCAGAGCTTTAGCGAAGACTTGTGGATGCACTCAGACCTCTAATGCTTTCCTGGCTTTGTTTCTTCACTCTTTTGTCTGGTGGGCTGGCAGCCTGGGAGCGGAAAAGATTTCAGTCTCAGATCGTATGTTTGCTTACATTGGAGGTTTGTTTTTTAATAAATTTTTATCTGTGTCCTTGTTTCTTCCTGGTTTCACCTGTGATAAGCTAAACTGTAAACAATTATCCTTTTCATTTGTTCATTTCAAAGAGTGCATTTGTGCATGACTGGTTCTAGAATGAGGTGATTCAGGAAAAATTATGTTGGTACCAAACAAGACATGACACAAAGAATAGTATTAATGGATAAATTAGATAGCTAATTGATCATAAAAAGTCACTATTAGAAAAATCTAGGAGAATTTGAACCTGAGCATTATTCACTCTAATGAATCTTATTGCACTGTCTTGAGAGCAGTCTTGATAGATCAGAATAAAAAATGCATCTGGCAACATGGCACACATCGCTCACGACCCTACTACAGTCACAGGTGTAAAGCTTACTAACATTCTATACACTGACTAAGGTAGACATCCTTTAAAATGTACAATAAAAACCATGTTCTGGAGAACTGGAAAGATGATTCAGTGTTTAAGAGCACTTGAAGGATCCTTGAAAAAGACTTGAGTTCAGTTTCCAGCATCCACATGGCAGTTCACAACCACCTGTATCTGTAACTCCAGTCACAATGTATCTGACACCTTCTTCTTGTCTGCATAGGTAGGGCCCACATACACTGCACATACAGACAGTCTTACATATAAAAATAGGAATAGATATAGCTTTAAAATAGCAATGCTATGCCCACAGGTATAGGTAACCCGTGAAAACACAACATGACCTCATAGTAGATGTGTTCCATTTGAATCTCAACACAGGACAAGGAGAAGGTCAGTCTAAAAAACAGTCTAGTGAGGATTATTAACAGTATTAGATGAGATAAAATCTGAGTATGAGGATTGGTAGGATGACTTATTCTACAAATTCCTGCCTTACAAGCATGGATTTGAATCCTCAGCCCCAGCTATAAAGCTAGATATGAGGATGGGACCCTGTATTCTCAGATTTGATAAGACACATACAGAATATTCATCGGAGCTCATTGCCTATCTAACCAAGGCAAAGAGTGAGCTCTATGCTCAATGACAAACCCTATCTCAAAAAATAAGGTAGACCTCCTAAACAGTTCAGGCTAATCAACTGTCTCACTGGGTGGGGGGGGGCGTGAGGGGAGAGGCTGGGGGGGTAGGAGAAGGGAGGACAGGGGAATCTGTGGCTGATAAGTAAAATTAAATTAATTGTAAAAAAATTTATTTAAAAAAATAAAAAATAAATAAGGTAGAGAGCAATCCAGGAAGATAGCAGGTAATACCATTTGTTCCCTGAACGCATGTACACAGAAAGCCACATATATATACATAAACACCTGGACACATCTACAAACACACACACACACACACACACACACACACACAAACACACAAACACACACACACACACACACACACACGCACACGCGCGCGCATGCGCGTGCACACACACACACACACACACAAAAAACAAGAAAACAAAGCAACAACAACAAAAACTTAATACAATGATCCTCAACTGGTTTCTAGTCCAAAACAAGTCTCTGGGGCTTTTGTTAAACAGTTGCATTGTGGATGGTGTCTGAGGATGGTGGTGGTGGTGACACTTCATTGTTAGTTTGTTTGATTTTCTTTTTGTTGTCCTGTGAATTCTCAGGGCACTTTTTGTAAGATTAATTTAGGATGATTGGAGTCTGAGATAAAAAGTCTCAAACGGCCTAGGACAAACCAAAGTTCCTCATCTTCTACTAGGACTTTTTCTGCACATTTGAGATTGTTTCAAATAATAAATTTAATGGTATAATCTGCTATAGTTTTTAAACACTTTATTTTATTTTAATTTTGTGGCAATGAATGGCTTCTTAAATGTTATTTTTTTAAGTGTTTTTGCAGGAAATTATTTTACATGGAAATTCAGATCTATGAAGAAAAACTAAAATATGTGAAATTTAAAACAACTAAACAATATAAAAATGACAAAATTTTTGTTAATGAAAATGCATTCCTATAAAATTGCAAGACAAATTTTAAATTTCTGCTATTTTACTTTTAAAACAAAAGTGAAAAAAGAACCCTTTGATTTGTTTATATTACCTGTGACTCATTCTTAAGTGAAAGAAAGTTAGACCCAGTCCAGAGAAACATAGTTTGTTTTCTTCTGGAAAAATCTTATGTGCTAGTTCCCTCGATATGCACAAAATTCTGCTGCTACAACACAGGATCAGGTCTGTGGGAGGATAATTTGTGACATGTATATTCATTTATAAAAAGAAATAACTGTTATGTAAAGAAAAATTTTATATAAGAGACCTTAGAAATCTGACTTAAATATTTTAGATTTTGTTACAAATGAATATATGCATTAGATTCTTTTCGATATTTATATCCAAAAACGAAGGATGTGTTAGTCAGCCTTGTTGTATGGGCTCCAATTCTGAAGCAGGAATGTGGAAAGAGAATGGCAATTGGAAGGAAAGGCTGACTCGGGTGTGGGACCCATCTGTTTCACTTGTTTCTTTGGGAGTGAGAACAAGCATTTGAGCTGTGTGACCTCAGTAGCCAGAGAACACTGAGAGGTGAAGGTCAGTTTCCCACAACCTAATGGCAGCCGTAGTAAAGCTTGGATCAACACATTGTTTTCCTAAGGGAACATAACAAAATGAAGATATTGAAATACAACAATTTTTAAACATAACAAAATGTGTGTGTGTGTGTGTGTGTGTGTGTGTGTGTGTGTGTGTGTGTGTATGTACTGATGAATGCATATACAGATGTGTACATATGTATGTTTGGGTGCAATGCCATAGGTCAGTTTTAGATTATATATCATTCCCCAGAAATTTTTCTATCAAGATTTTTAAAGACAGTTTTTAATTATAAAATCCATATATGCATAGAATGAATTTTAATCACACCCACCTTTCACTACTTCCTTTCAGATACCATGTCCCCTATCCCTCTCAACTTAATGTCCTCTTCGTATGTTTTGCCTGCCCTGCATTCATTTAGTGCTGCTCATATGCACATGATTGTGTGTCTATACCTTAAGCCCTACCCCCCAAAACCTCAAACAGTCATGTTCTCCAAGAAGACTTACTTATGGTGGCATTTTATTTGTGCTGAAATGTGATTTTATTTGTATGTTAATAAATAAAGCTGCCTGGGGGTCAGAGCTTATAGCAAGTCATAGCAGAAGTCTGGCAGTGGTAGCATACGCCCTTAATCCCGATCACATGACAGGTAGATCTCTGTGTGTTCAGACACCACCAGCATAGAGACACACGCCTTTAATCTCAATACCAACCATAGAGACCTGGAGGTCTGTATAGACAGGCAGTGAGGAGGAAGTCATGTGGTTGGGTTTACAACCAATGAGAAGGCAGAACAGAAAGTCAATAAAAAAGACAGACACACAGGAAGTAGGTCTCTTTCTCAGGGGAAGGATGGCAGCAGCAGCAAGAGATAAGAAGGTGGTTTTAGTCTCAGCTCTTAGCTACTGCTCTGACCTCTTGGGCTTTTAACTCTGCATTTGGCTCTGTGTTTCTTATTTAATAAGATCTTTACATCTTTTTCTCAGCAGCCATTGGCAGTCAGTAGCTCCTCTGTTGGGGTGAGGTCTCAGAAATGTCTCTCCCATCTATGCTGGAATTTTAAGTGGCTTTTAACTGACTTGATCTTGCATAGGTGTGGTAGTTTGTGGCCCCTATAATCTCATAGGGAGTGGAACTATTAGGAGGTGTGGCTTTGTTGGAATGGGTTTGACTTTGTTGGAGGAAGTTTGTCACTATGGGAAAGGGCTTTGAGATTCCCTATGTTCAGGATATTGACTAGTATGTCAGTGGACTTCCTGTTACTTGCAAAAGGTAAGACTCTTAACCACCAGTAACACATCTGCCTGCATGATGCTGTGCTACTGTCCTGATGATAATGGACTGAACCTCAGATACTGTAAGTGAGGCACCTCAATAAAATGTTTTCTTTAGCTGTCAGTCCAGAGTCCATAAGCTTCCACTCACTCTGGTCAGCTATCTCTGCTGTTTTCCCATCATGGTGTTACCCATCTCGCACCCACCCCCACCCCACCCCCCTCCCGCCACCTTGCTCATATGATCTCTCCTCTCTCTCTTCAATAATTCTAGAAGCTCAGCCCAGTGCTTGGCTGTGGATCTCTGCATCTGCTTCCATCAGTTATTAGATGTAGGTTTTATGATGACAATTAGGGTAGTCACTAATCTGATTACAGGGGAAAGTCAGTTCAGATACCCTCTCCACTATTGCTAGTAGTTTTAGCTGTGGTCATCCTTGTGGATTCTGGGAAATTTCCCGAGCACCAGATTTCTCCCTAACCCCATAATGGCTCCCTCTATCAAGATATCTCTTTCATTGCCCTCCCTCTCCATCCCTCCCCCAACTGGGCCATCTGGATCCCTCTGTTCCATCCCTCCACCCCCTCACTTCTACCCGCCTTTCAGGTTTACTCAAGAAATCTTAACTAGTTCCCCTTCTTGGGATGCTCCATGAGTGTCCCTCTTAGGGTCCTCCATTTTATCTAGCTTCTCTGAGGTTGTGGGTTGTAGCCTGGTTATCCTTTGCTTTGCATCTAATATCCACTTATGAGTGAGTACATACCGTGTTTGTCTTTCTGGGTGTGGTTATTGTGGTGATATTGTGTTCCCCAAAATATTGTGCACCCTAATAAACTTATCTGGGATCAGAGAACAAAACAGCCACTAGATATAGAGGCCAGAAAAAGGTGGCACACACACACACCTTTAATCCTAGCATTTTAGAGGCAGAGGTCTGCCTGGATCTCTGTGAGTTCAAAGCCACACTGGAAACAGCTAGGTGTGGTAACAAGAGCCTTTAATCCCAGGAAGTGATGGCAGAAAGCAGAAAGTTATCCTATTTTAAAATGAAAATAAACACAAGATATTTGTCTGGCAGTGTAGCTCAGTTCATAGAGTGTTTATCTATCACACACAGTGCTGAGTTTGGTACCCCAGCACAATGTTAACCTGCTGTAGAGGCACATTCCTGTAATACCAGCACTTGGGAAGTAGAGGTAGGAGGATCAGAAGTTCAATGTCATCCTTGGATACATAGCAAGTTCAAGGCAAGCCTGGGTTACATAAGAGCGTGTCAATAGTAAATTTGACTCCTACGTTATTTTGTCTAGGTTAAAATTGTGTGTGCTTGCATGTGTGCATGTATGTGTGTGCATGTGTGTGTGTATGTTTGTAAGTGAACATGCATATGTGTGTATGTTTGTAAGTACATGTGTGCATGTGTGTCTTTGTGTGTGCATGTGTATGTTTGTGTGTGTGTGTGTGTGTGTGTGTGTGTGTGTGTTTGTGAGTGTGCTGCCACTTGCTTTCCTTGCTAGTCATAAATCATGGGTCTATACTGATTTCAGAACTCTGATTTATTTCATATTTGTCTTTGTTTCTTCTGGGCTTCTTTATCCTTCAGTCTCTACTTCTCAGTTATTGTGAAAAGTTGTTTTTCAGAACAAGCCTATTCCTCATTGTTACCTCTCTGTGCAGCAGACAGAAGGCAGGTGTTTCAAGGTTATAAGCCACTGAGTGCTGCTTCCACTGATGTGAAGTTGAGAGAGTGACTCCAGCTCCCATTCGTTCTCAGCTTGCTTGTTGCCTCGGTTTAATTGTCTGCAGCCCAGAATCAATGAAGTAAGAATAAACAACACTTCTAATCTCCTCTTTTGATATCACTCCATCATCTCTAGCTTGAAGTACACCATCGTTTTACTTTCATTTATCTTCCTCTCTAATAAAAACTTGACAGCTCAAGCAATGTGTTATAATAACTTGGAAAGAGATTAAAACTTTCCATTCTCACTCCGTCTTGCTTAATCATGCAAAATCATCACTAACACTTCTTGTCATTTTACTGTCTCATTTTTAGATATACACACCGAGTGTATCTTTGAACGTGCACTTCTTCCTGAAATATCCAGATATCTTGAAACATTTTCCCCAAGTAGTTCAAAGCTCATTAATTATCCTTTGACCACAAATAGGATATTTGGCTATCTGTATCTTGAAAAGGGAAATTTTTATACTTCAAATATTATAGAAAGAGATCACATAGCAAAGTTAACTTAATTATTAACAACTCCTATGATAGCAAGTTGTCTTCTGAGAAACATGAAGAAGTTGTGTGCTTAAAATTTTAACATGGAGAACTTCTTGAAAGATAACAGTCAGAGAAGTAGACAATCATCACTATTCCTATAAAACACAGGAACTATGAATCAACTGAAACCAGGGGAGAACCTGAGGGACCAAAGCAGCAGTTGCTTGTGGCCAGGTTGAGGGTACAGCTGAGGTCAGTGGAGATGCAAACAAGGACTCTAGGAACACAATGGCTGAGGGCTGGACAAACTGTTAGTGTTAAGGCCTCATAATGGACAATTCTGAGGCAGATATTAGGTTCTAATCATGATTCCTACTGAGGTCACTGAGAACCCTACACAATATCTGACAACCTCACCTCTCCACATACCTGTCAGAAAGAAGTGCTGTGGGGGTGATTCCAGGAGTCCAGAGCTTTTAAACAGTACAGGCTCTGAAGCCCCAAGATTTGAGTGTGATACATCATGTCTGATGCAATCTCTTTATGAGGCTCCCAATGAGGGTCCTAGGAAGGAGAGCAAGGGTTAAAACACTCCACTCCCATCTCCCTACCCTAGTGCCCTTCCTCCTTTTACCCAAAATGTCTGTTCTTCACGCTGATAACACAGACTTGGAAAGAAGGAAACGGAGCAGTACAAGAAAGAGCTATAGATGAGTGAGAAGTATGGACAGGAAGCTGACACCTGGCTGCCAGAGTGCCAGGTTAACTTATCACTGCCCTTGCAAGCCACAGTGTGATAATCACACTGTTTAACTTGGCACTTTCTTTTATTTATTTATTTATTTTCCAGAAACTTAATCCAAACAGTAATTTGTTCAATTGCACTGGAGAAATATACCTTAATTTTGGTTTATAGTTGTAGCTGTGTATTATAACTCCACATAAGCATGATTTGCTACCAAAAAAAATCACAAGGAAGAATGGGTTCAAAGCCCACCCAACCGAGGAAGAAACACTCGCTGATGCAATGGTATTTTTAATGGACTTTCATTAAACTTCATCTTTTCTGTAACTTTAATCTTGCCATATTTTACTTTTTAAAAAATCTTAACTCTTGTTGGTCTGTGATGGAGCATGCCTTTAATCCCAGCACTCAGAGACACGGGCAAGTGGATCTCGGAGATTAAAGACAGCCTGGCCTACAGACTGAGTGCCAGGACATTCGGGACTACACAGAGAAACCCTGTTTCAAATACCAAAAACAAAACAAAATTATCTTAACCATTTTTACTTGTTTATTTATTTTTATTATTATTTGAGAATTTCATACACGCATATAATGTGTTTAAAACACATTCATCCCTTATTCTGCCACCTCCAACTCCTCCTCTACCTCCATATCAAAGACAAGTACAGCCATGAGGTAAAAAGATAGTCAAACGGGTTCCAAAAAATGCAAGACACAATCATGTTGTACTATCTGACAAAACAGACTTTAAAAATCTTAGTCAGAGGATATTTTAAAAAGTGGTACTTCATATAGATTAAAAGAGCAATTTATCAAAAGGATGTTATAATAATCCTAAGTGTATATTAGAGGGTTCATCCAGTTTCATAGCACAATTTCTTCTAGAGGTAAAATAAGAGAAGAACCTCAACACAACAGTGGGTGCCTTCAGTTACTCAGTCTTACCAATAGACTACTCATCCTTATAAAAAAATTAAGAGAAGCATTGGATTGAATTGTGTCATAGAATAAACAGACTTACTAGATCTCTATATGACACTCTGTAAACATTGCAGAATACACTTCATTTTCAGGGACCCAAGAAACCTTCTCTAAAATAGATCACATGATAGTTCAGAAAGCAGTCCTCACAAGTAAAGGAAATTAAAGTGATATTCTGTGTTCCATCTGAGCACTATGGAATAAAACCAGGTGTGAACAGCAAGAAAAACTACAGAATATATCTAAAATGATGAGAACTGAGCATTTCCTGAGTGATCATAAATCAGTCATCAGAGGAATTAAGAAAGGAATGGTAAAATTCCTAGAATTGAATGAAAATGAAAATACAACAAGCCAGTACCTGTGAGACACAATGAAAACAATCATAAAAGCAGTGTCCATGATTAAAACTATTTATGCTATAATTTCAGAGATATTTTAAATGAATAACTTAAGGATATACCAAAAATATTTAAAAACAAGAACAAACAAAACTCAAACACTGGGTGGAAATGAATCTTAATAGTACACTTCAAAATAATAAAGGTTCTTGAGCAACTACATATCCAATAAAGAGCTAATAACAAAATATATAAAGAACTGAAAACATGAGATATCAAGAAAACAGGTCACCCAATTAAAAATGGGATGGAGAGCTAAATAGAATTCTCAAAAAAGGAAACTGAAATAGCTGAGAAACAGTCTTAGTTAGGGTTTCTATTGCTGTGAAAAGGCACCATGACCATGACAACTCTTACAAAAGAAACATTTAATTGGGGCTGGCTTACAGTTCAGAGGTTTAGTTCATTATCATCATGACAGGGAGCATGGTGGTGTTAAGGCAGGTGTGATGCTGGAGTAGTAGCTGAGAGTCCTACATCTTGATGGCAACAGGAAGTCAACTGATATACTGGGCAGTATCCTGAGCACAGGAAACCTCAAAGCCTACCTCCACAATTGACTCTTCCTCCAACAAGGCCATACCCATCCAACAAAGCCACACCTCTTAATAGTCCCATTATCTATGAGATTATGGTGACCAATTACATTCACACTATCACAAACACTTATAGAAATGTTTAATATCCTTAGCCATTAGGGAAATGCAAATCAATACTACTTTGATATTTCATCTTACATCTGTCAGAATGTCCAAGACAAATAAAAAAGTGACAGCTCATCTGGGAAGGATGTGGAGGAAGGAGAGTACTCATCCATTGATGGTGGGACTACAAACATAGACAGCCATTATGGAAATCAGTGTGGTGGTTCCTCAGAAAGATGGAAATTTATCTCAAGATCTAGTGATCACACTCTTGAGCATATACCCAAAGGATGCTTTATCCTACCACAGAGACATTTGCTGAACCCTGTTCATTGCTTATCTATTCATAATAGCCGAAAATTGAAAACAACCTAGATATCTCTCAACAGATGAGTGAAGAAAGAAAGTGTGTTACTTTTACACAAAGAAATATTAGCTTTTAAAAATGAAATTCTCAAGTTTGGATGGAATCATTTGGATTAAACAAACAAACAAACAAACAAAAAATCATACTGAGTGAGTTACCACCCAGACCCAGAAAGACAAGTATGATATATATTCACTTAAATGTGGACATTAGCTGTTAAGTCAATGATAACCAAACTACAATCCATAGATACCTAGTGGTTATGTATAAAGAAAGGGGCTAGGAATGGGGTGGGAAAGATAGATATCCCTAGGAAATGGAAATAGACTAGTTAGGGGAGGCTGTAATGGGAGGATCAAGTGGGAAGGGAATGGGAAGGGAATATGAGGAGAGATAGCTAAAATTAAGGGCAATTTGAGGGGCAGTCTTTAACTGTCTAACAGTAGAATCTTCCCAAAACATATACATATATGAAGGTGATCTACATGAAACTGCCAAATAAATGGGGAGGCAGAGCCCCAGCTGGACATCTCTTGTCACCAAATGAAGCTCCAGTACCGGGATCAGATCACATATAATTGAGTTGTTGTCCAAAGAGGTCTCATGAGAATCCCCCAAATAACCCAGCCTGTTGACATGACCATAGATTTCACTCCCTAAAATGCAGACAAGACCCTATGGCTGGAGACACCACCTACACAACTCGCTAGACATGGAGAACTTGAGCTCATGCTTACATTGAGCCTTTACCCCTATATGCTAGTGACTTTGGTACAGAAAGGCACTCTTCATGCTGTTAAACAAGAAGTGTAAACACCAACCCAGCCACATACCCATTGATCTGTAGTGGTGTCCTTCCTGCAAGCTACAGCAGCGCAATTGTGGTGCAAAGCTTATGGGAGTAACCAACCAATGTCTGTTTGGATTAAAGTCCCACTTCACAAGATAGAACCTACAACCAATGCTGCCTAGATGACCAATAACTTGAGACTAGATAGCCTAGGGACTTAGAGTAAAAATCAAATTCTAAAATTCTACTAAATGAACATAGCAATCACATGACTCCTAGTGACATCCTGCTGTGCTCATAGGTTTGTGTCTTACTCAGCCATTACTAGACAAGCTTTCTCCTAAGGCAGATGGGAACAAATATAGAGAACCATAGGCAGACATTAATACAGAGAAAGGGAAAGTGACCGACCTTGAAACATTCAGTCCTAAATGAGATGACTCCATCAAATTCCTCCCCTTTGGTGTAGCAAGCTTTCTTGTTGGACTTTCTTTTGGGGCTACCAGCCTCCCAGTAATGACATGGAGACATATTAATTATGAAAAGTTGGCCTTTAGTTGAGACTTGTTCCCAATTAGCTCTTATCACTTAAATTAAGCTGTTTTTATTAATCTACATTCTTCCAGATGGCTTTTACCTCTCTCCCATTCTGTATGTCCAATTTGCTCTGCATCTTGCTGGTGTCTCTCTATGTCTCTCTCCTCAGAAGTCCCACCTGTCCTCTCCTGCCTAGCTATTGGCCATTCAGCTTTTTGTTAAACCAAGAACAATGACACATCTTCATATGGTATAAACAAATATCTTGCAACACTCAGGTATTCGGGAACCCTGTGGAGCAGGACGTAGAAAGAGTGCAATAGCCAGAGGTGATAGAGATCAACAAGAAAACAAGGCCCTCTTCATCAATAAGATAAGTATATATGAACTCACAGAAACTGAGGCAGAATGGGGCCTGCATAAGTCTGCACCAGATGGATTCCAAGAACTTGAGAGGAGAAGTGTTCCTATCACTAACCCAGATGCAATCACCAATTGATTGCCACTTGCAAATGAAATTTTAACTTTCTCTGAGGGAGTTTCACAGGGAAACAACCTACCCTTTTTAAAAATTCTCTCATATGTTACATCCCAATTGCATCAGTTTCCTCTCCTTCCACTCTTCCCAATCCCTCCCCCTCAAATGCCCACTGCCCTAAATCTACTCCTCCTCTGTTTCACTTCAGAAGAGAGCAGGTCCCCCATGATACTAAATGAACACAGCATAACAAATGACAATGAGACCAGGCACGCACATGCCCTCATATCAAGGCTGAACTAGGCAACCCAGTAGGAGGAAAAGGGTCCCAAGAACAGGCGACAGAGTCAAAGACATTCCCCACTCCCACTTTTAGAAGTCACACAAGAACGCCAAGCTACAACCACAACATACATGTAGAGGACCTAGTTCAGACCCATACAGGCTCCCCAATTGTCAAGGAACTCAACGTCATCTTTGGAGGTTCTTTGTCTCATAATGTCATGTTTTTCCATTTTTGTTGAAATTTTATCTTATATATTTTTTATGTTTTACTTTTATTTTATTTATATTTTTCTTCTTTTTTTTCACCCTACATGTCCTTTGCATATAAGTCATGGTTTCCAGCTCAGTGTTTCTATGGAATTCTTGACTATATAAATGCATGGGTCTCTGTATCTATATGTGTTTCTTGTACTTTTTCCTTGGGCTTTTCCCCCACTTCTGTTTGTTTGTTTTGTCTACTCTGATGTGTTAGTTTTTTTTATTTTATTTTACTATTTTCCTTTAGAATTATGTTTGTTTTCTAATGAGAGACAGTAAGGGAGAGTGAATCTGAGATGGAGGGCATGCAGGGAAGAAATGTGAGTGAGAAGAATGGGAACCATAATCATGATACATTACATGAGAACAAAACATCTTCTCAATAAAAGAAAAAAATGTAAAAACAGAAAAAGAAAAATTGAATTAAAAATTAAAGACATAACCTGAGAGCATCAGAAGAATAATTCATTACAATAATAACATTTCAAGCCAGATACATGTTCTAGACTGGCAGCTTAAGCCTGGGGACAAGAATGGCAGTGAGAAAGTGACTTTTAAAAGACATCAAACAAATCTTCATGTAATTTATGATATCAAATGGACATGGCCAGTTCCTTCTATACAGGAAGTTTACTTCAACTTGGACATACACATTTAAAAGTGAACCTTGCAGAGTTTTGCTCTGGCATAGCAACAGTCTGAACTGTCAGTTTAGCTAAGCTGTTCGCCTGTCACAAAGTTCCCATGATTGAATGTGAAGATTATAATCATTAGTCATGCCAGGGGTTCACTGTGGGTGGAATGTGATGTGCTGGTGACATTCTGTTTATACAAGGAAGTGAAAATCAGACTTCATCTTTTCCAGTTCAGCACCCAGAGGTCTCTAGGTTAGTTACCAAGGACTGGCAGCCATTGTGTTTCCAAACCGTGTACGCGATTGTTCCTTCACACAGTGGGAGATGATTTCCCTACATCTTATAATTGCTGCTTCTCATTAAGTGGGACTTATATGCAT
>CABHPQ010143467.1:19539-44137 GCA_902168405.1 Peromyscus aztecus | reverse complement strand
TAAGTGAGAAGACGTCTGTGAAATAGCCTGCAGAGTTCCTGAATTGTGGGATGTGTTCATGTAATGTTAGTTAGCTATAATCAGAATTAGCCTGGTAAGTTTAATTTTACCTGTTAGAATGAATGCATGCTAACATTTCTTGACTATGAGAAACATAAAATAAATGATTATATTACTGTTTGAAGTGCTCTTAACCATTGAGTCATATCTCCAGGCCTGAAGACCATACTGCAAACTGGCAAGCTTATTTGTTTTTTCTCATAAACTCAAAGCATAGCAAGCCAATGTTCTGAGGAAGCATCTCACTGATCTCCTATCATGAAACAGTTAAAGTGGACAGGAGATGGTGGTCAGCAGACAGGCCTGGTCCTATGCCATCCTGACTTGGAAAACCAAAGTAAAGAGTATTCATTTTATACATCAGTCCGTACTTATGCAAACAATACAATTCTGAAAGGATGATTTTCAGAAACCATGATTGTAGACCTTCTAACAAGGGGTAGAGATATAATTCAGTTAATAGAGTGTTTGTCCAGTGTGCACAGGGCCGTGGATCAAGTACTACATAAGCTAGGTGACTGTAACAGAACTTGGGAGATAGAGGTAGGAGGGTAAGAAGTTCAAGGTCATCCTCGGCTACATAGCCTGGGGTAAATAAGAAACTGTGCCCCATTCCCCCCCAAAAAAATAATCAAGATAAAAACTGCAACTTGTAGCACTACTTAAAGTGCTATATCTAAAGCTATTACTCAAAATTCCGTATTATCTCATGCAATACTCATAGTAAATCTTTTCTAAGATTGAAAAAAAAAGCAAAAAAAAAAAACTAAAGTGATATAGTTCCCTGCAGAGGAAGGAAAATTAAGATGATATTAAAAATAACTAATGCAAGAAAGTTTTCATAAAATGATACATAGATATCTTTGTAGATATGATTAGCAGTCTATTTTTTAACATCACCTGAGACAAAAAATTTAACTATATCAGCAAAAAGAGAGTTATGGGTATATACTTGTGCTCAGGTTTTCCCCACTTACATAATACAGGATCCCAGCCAGGGAAGGGTGCTGCACACTAGGTTTGTGTTTCTCCATCTCAATTAATACATTTAATGTAAATCCCCACTGAAATAACTGGAGTCCCATCTCTTACGTTATTTTAGATCAGATAATTTGACAATGAACAGTAACCATTGTAACTGTGCCTTCAAATACTTCAAAACACTCAGGAAAATATTACTTAATACTCATATTACAGGGGAAGAAATTAGAATTTGGGGGAGGATTGTTCATATCTACAGGGGAAAGGAGGTGAACAGCAAGAACAAGAAATTATGTCTACTTTATCTCTTTGCTTAAGTCATGAGAAACAAATTTCATTGTCTATTAGAGCAAGGAAGGGAATATAAATTCATGGAACAGGCCAGGTAGAAGCAAACAAAGTAGTCAGTGTGAATATATTTTCTAAATGAGACACAATCTAAAAGATCAGGATGTGTATGCCAGATTTTCCTGTTTTTACAAACAGATTGGATATCTCAACTTTGTGAGCCTCGGCCCGTGCACAGTGACTGGTCAGAACGTCCATGGCACATGGGGTCAGTGAAATAGGCTTGCAGAAACTTGACTTGCTGTATTTTGAGCTAATAGAAAAAAAGATGACATTTTAAATATTGGAATCTAGTATAGTTAGTAGAAAAAAAATCCATGTCTCTGTGGCCAGAATAAAATCTTTTAATGCCATTCATATTTGGCTTGCTATTTTAAGCAGCACAACACCTTAACTCCAACTCATATCAGCACTGCAGAATTAAGCATGTTTATTCTACCTCCTCAACCCACTGTTCCTGCAATGAATAAATTCACAAGAGCACTGCTCCTTATCCTTAGATAGAAGCTGCATACTTTCATCTTCTTCTTTGCTCTCTACTTTGTTTACTGAATTATTAATTCTCCAGCATTTGTGCAATAAAGTGAAGGAAAACACAGATAATATAGAAAAAAATAAAGAACCCAGAAAGTTTCTATCTAGTTAAAAAGGGGGGTGGGATGGATAATTTGAGAATGTTTCAGAGAAAAAAATGAATGGAAGAATTTAAATTCCTTGGGCAAAGATAAAAGAAGAGTTGAAATTCTTTTGATTTTTACGTGATTCTTGCCACTTACATCTATTTATGTGAGCCTGTCTGAAGATGCTCAGCCAGAGAATTATGTTAGATGAGAGACTATAATGCAAAATTGAGGCAAGAATGGTCAGTTCTTTCTGGAGACTTTAAGTTACCAAACTCTGTTTTTCCCAACTTTTAAAATGTAAAAAAAAGACGTGACTTGAACATTGAATGTCTACCCATGCCTCTGTGCCCTGGTGGTCTTCTACCTCTTCCAATGTGTCATTAAGTTACGTACCACTGTTTGAACAGATTTTTTTTTCTGTCAGTTTATTAAAAGCTTCATGCATTTTCTCTCAGTGGTCATTTTATTTCAGGTCAAATTAGCTTTTCTGTTTGTTGGTTCCTTAAACATTTAAAGACGGGTTTTTGTTACGCTTCCTATGGCTCGAAATTTTCTAATCTCAAATTTTCACAGGTCTATTTTCTCCTTTCAGACCCTATCTTAAAACTCCACTGTGTTAGAGTCTGCAGCAAAGCCTTTACATCAATCACTCTATTGTATATTAACCTAAGACATTTTCAAGTTACTAGTGCATTGATGTCTGTGTTTCCACTAAGAGACAATCCTCCTCTGAAGATAATGAGGTATGACTGTCCCCACTGCATCCCCACATCCCGAGCTGTGAATGACATATTGGAGGGGCACATCAACATCTCTGAGGGCTGTAGCTTCACATACTCACATGTTCACCAGCAAAAGAGAAAAGAAAACAAATACACACACAAACAAAAATAAGACAATGTCAGATGAAGTTCAAAATGTTTGCCCTCATGAATCACTACAGGACTGTATTAGAACCAAACAGAAAAATCCATTTTATCACTCAAGAATTAAAGTGATTCCTTCTTCCCATCTCAGGTGATAACTGAATGGGACCAGGACTGTTGCATTAAATGTTGTCCCGGGGAGTGAGATGAGTAAAGAAAAGCTGCTCTCAATTACTCTGATGAGATAAGGGAGTGCTGACTCCAGATTTGATAAGAGACAGAGATAAGCCAAATAGTAGATTAGTTAATCTCCTTTCAAGTGGAAGGGATGTTTAGAGTAAGGAAAAAAGCAATAACTCCTAAATAACTAATCAATTCATTTTCTTTGAATTCATTTTCTGTCTCCTTGACTGTAAATGATAAAAATGAGAGAGTAAGGTAAGAAGGAATTTTCCGAGGTTTACTTAAAGCCAATACAATATTTTCTAGTCCAGTGCTTTCATTCTAAACCAAGCTAGCATTTGGTGTGTATTGGTCAAGTGTGAAGGCCACAGACACTGGTGACAATGGGTGCATGCAGAAAGCCAGGTGAAAGCAGACTAGGGCTTCCACTGCAGGCAGCCGCCCTCAGCTCTGCTCTGGGAGCTGCTTTCCTTCACTTACTCCTTTGTGGTGAGGTCTCCGGTACTACAAGAAGACACACTAGTGGTGGAAGCTAATCTACTCACTCAATTAAGCTGAGAAGCAATTCCCTGCTCCCTACAACCATAGGGATGCAATTAGCTACCTTTGAAATGGGTCCCTGCTTCAAGAGTAACCAGAAACACCGAGAGCACATGAGAACAGCAACTGCGTTTGTACAATCCTTTCACCCATTTCTGTCTAAGGAGGTTTCAGTCTTCCTTGGCTAGGTCCACCTTCCTGTGTTTAGTGTTTGGTGTCTCCATAAAATGATTCCTGGTGGGGTCATCTTTTCTAGCAGGAACTTTTCTTAACATTCAGAAAGTTGTTGAGGTCAAGTTTTGCGTCTGTACAGACCCAGAATCATACAGAAAATGACCTTGAATTTGGAACTTGACTTTTTTTCTGATTTCTTATACTTTGCTTTGATTCTGTGCTTATATATTTATTCATTTAGAGGCAGCGTCTCACCCTAGACCTGCCCCAGACTCATGTAGTTGAGGAAGATCCTGAACATCTGATCCTCCTTCCTCTATCTTTCAGCATTGGCACAACAGTAATAAATCCCCCTACCTGGTTGATGTGGTACTGGGGAACAGACCCAGGGATTCATGCAAGCTATGTAAGCACACATGAACGAGCCACTTCCTCTGCCCTGGCATCTTTATTTAACTTGGTTTTTAGGAGCAAACAAATGTCACCTGTCTGTCTGTCTGTCTATCTGTCTATCTATCTATCTTAAGACAGGATCTGAATCTGTAGCTGAAGCTCTCCCTAACATCATAGCAATCCACCTGCCTCTACCTTATAAATACTAGGATTACAGACATGAGCCAAAACACCTAACCAGAAAACACTTTTTACAAATTTTTTTTTTTAAATATGGTGAGAAAGAGTGAAGGCCAGTAGATTCATTAATTTCCCCAAAGGCCCTTATGTTTATATGAAACAAACTACTGGTTTCAATAACCTCAGATTTTCTTTCCATATAGAATAGTAGGGTACAGTGTAAAGCTGTGAGCCAGATTTGTGTTTGAGATACCTTTCACCCTTGGATGTCATTAAATGTCATTGTGTAGAGTTTCTTCTTTTGAAAACTGGAAGAGATAGAAATAAATTCACTTGTTTTTTGTTGTTTGTTTTGTAATGCCAGTGCTACTATTCTTTTTCTGGAATTTTCTTCTTTCAACAATGACCTAACTGGAACTGAACACATAAATGTATTTAGTCTTCAGTCTGCTCCAAACTACTCCACAGTGAGTTGTTCCACAACTACCATAACCACCATGTACCCTTTTACTGAATGTTTAGTTATTCTGGTTTTTTTTCCTATTGCAATGAGTGCTGAGGGAAATGTCCTTCAGCTGTATCCTTCTTGTTCGGAGACGAATCCCTAGGATGTGAACTTCAACTGACATCAGGTGTTTAGTACTTTTCATAAGGGCAGCAGGTGACAGATAACTATCCATGAATTAAGTTACCCATTGTGTCATAACACTACCAATACTTGAACACATTATATCTTGAGACCTGGTGAGTTTGGTGTTTCTGTTTCATTACTCTATTTCTGAACCAATGTTGCATATAATAAATGCTGAATAAACACTTATTAACTTGGAACTATATGGTTTCCATTAAGAGGTATAAAAGTAAAGTTTCATAAAATCAACATTTCTTCATGAGATCTTCAGCAATTACTTCATTAGAAGTTATACCTAAATTAGCAGTTATGGTAATCATAGGGAAATTAATGAGCTGAAATTAACATAAATTTCATGCTGAATGAGCACTTACTTTGAGCCTCTACAGTTGTGATAGAACCAGTTAGAACTAGTTACGATGGGATTTTTACTTTATTGTACTATTCATTCTTTTATAGTTTATAGAGAGAAATTTCTATATTTCCCAAGACTGTTATGTACTTGATATAATAACTGTAAAATACCTATCTTGGATCACAATAGCTACTTATTACTTGGGTTAGCTGTTGCCAAATACAAGCCAATGATCATCTAGGCTAGAAGTTTTAGGTATATATATATTTTTCATTTAATTTCCCCTCCCCAGATTTATGAGGGAGGTACTAAATTACTTTCCTTTTGCATAATTAGGATTCAAACTCAGCTTTTTAAAACTCTAATGAAGGCAGTTTAGAGGAAGATGCATCCTGATTATGTCTAAGCAGGATAGAATCATGTTGCTGTCCATGGTCTCCTCCAAATTCTGAAGAAGGCCAGACCTGTCTATGCTTCAGAGTCACTTCAGAAACTTAGTTCAAATTCTGGTTTCACAATGAGTTATGGTCTTGAGTATTAGTCAAGACATGCAGAGTTTCACTTTTCAAAACTGTGTTGTTGAGAAGATAATTTCAACACATTCCTGAGCAGGAAAACAATTACCTTATAGTTTGCACAATTAC
The DNA here is from genome assembly GCA_902168405.1 of Peromyscus aztecus. Classification (NCBI taxonomy): domain Eukaryota; kingdom Metazoa; phylum Chordata; class Mammalia; order Rodentia; family Cricetidae; genus Peromyscus; species Peromyscus aztecus. Next base: position 38,159 of record CABHPQ010143467.1, on the reverse strand, counting down.
TTTCAAAGCTACCAAAAAGTGCTCAGCCACCTGTTATGTGACAAAGGAAATTTTATTCTCACAAATTTTGGGAAATGATGATATCTCAACAGTATCTTTATAGCCAATGTTCTGATCAAATCAAAGAATGTTTGTACTAATTAACTTCCTTTTCTCATCCTTTTTCTCACCAGCATGTGATACCAAGTGTCTCATTGCCCAAATTTTCAGTTGCTTGGCAAGAGTGGCCTTCATCATCACACTGCATCTTTGCCAGACATAATGTATTAAAGCATCATAAAGCAAAACAATAAAAGCAAATAAGTATAGATTTCCATAGTGTGAATGTGGCTCTAGTAATGCATGACCACTAACTGGGTTCTTCACATTTTCCAAATTATAGTTACTCAAAACTCTTTGAAACCTCATCCTCTGGACGCTTACTGAAAATGTGAGAAATAAATCTTTGCTGCTAGTCATTGCTTTTTCCTCACTTTCTGGTTTGTACATCTCATAGTCTCTAACAAGTTAGTTCTTCAGACTTCTGCCTCTGAATTACACACTTCTAGTGACAATCTTAGTTCAGGTCTTTTACAGTTTTTTCATCCTCATATTATCTTAAAAACTTCTTATGGATCACCTTTCACTCTCTTTCAATTATATTATCTCCTGTAATTTTATAATAGACACAAATATTAATAGTAAGAGTTAAAAACGATGATTTATTTATATTAAATTCTATCCCTTAGTTCTTACTTTAAAAAAAAACTGCTTTCTCTTTCCTCTCTCCCTTCCATCTCCCTTTGTGCTGTTCCCAAAGAGCACAGCAGCTCATGACTAGATTGTCATCACCCCGATAAATAAAACAAACTTCTTGTTTCAGTCTTTTCTTTTCTTTACTTATCTTTTTTCTTTTCCTTTCTCTTCTTTTCTTTTCTTTCCTTTTCTTTTCTTTTCTTTTCTTTTCTTTTCTTTTCTTTTCTTTTCTTTTCATAGAATATCCCAAACTTCCAACTGAAAGCCCTGAAATAGATGTTCAAAAGTACACTGTGGAAAGTGCCTAAGATGCCCTGCTTCCTGAATTAAACAATCCTATTTACTTGTAAGGCCCTTTAGGGCCTCATTAACCAGTTTGTTTTCAATATCCAGTGTCAAAACTAGTCTAGCTTTCTTGTCTTCATTCCTGAAACATTCATAAAGGCAGGTCAGACTTAACTGTCTTTGTTTTCTTTTGCAAGTCCATTGAACATCCTCCAATTAAATTTAACATCTTCAAAATCTATACTGGGGAAAGTAAGAGGTATACAACACATGGTCATGTTACATATGTTTCTCTGGGGGAAAATGAGATTGTAGCTGCCACTTTATACCATTTTTCAACTGTTTATTTTTTAACAGCCCATACTGCCTTTAATAAGACTGTATCACTTTTATAATTCAGTGAAGCAAAATTACTGTATTCCTAGTTGTCTGTTCAATTTTTCTTTTCCATTTTGGTATCAGGGTTTTGCAAAGTCTGAACATGTTACTGACAGAATAAAGGACTGTATCCCCATCTGTTTTGCACTTGCTGTGACCATCTGATGCACTTATTGCCAATGTACTGTAAGAGGAAATAGTCCAGAAAGTTGGCTCGTTTTGAACTAAATTCAACTTTTAAAAGGTTTCTTTTCCTTCTATCTTCTTCTTTCATAGGATAAATTTCCTGGATAACTTGAATCCTGGATGATTGGTTCACAGCTGTAAAACAATAAGCTTTAAAATTGCACGACTCAGGTTGGAAGTGGATCCTTTACACGCAGTTAATTCTCAATATGTCTGTTGTTCCGCCTGACAAAGTCTCTGCAATATCACCAAAGACCTAGAGTCCCAGACTGAGCCCTCTCAGCAACTGAAATTGTGAGAAAATAAACCTTTGTTTTCAATCTCTAAGTTCGGCAGATAATATCTAATTCAGCAATAAACATGTTATGATAATACATAAAAATAATACCATTTCTTCATAAATGTTCTCGTTTCATTTTGATAAAGCAGCATGATTGTGTGTGTGTGCCTGTGCATGTACCTATGAAGGCCAGAGGACAGACATTTTCCTGTATTTTTCTCCATATTTATTTATTTATTTATTTATTTATTTATTTATTTATTTATTTTTTAGGTAGAATCCTTCACTAAACCTGAATTTCACTGTTTCCAACAATTTGCTAACTAATGAGACCCCATATTCACCTGTCTTGGTACTCCAGCTCTGGGCTATTATATGTGTGCCAAAACAACCAATTGTTTGTATGGATATTGGAGAACTGAACTTTATGGTTGCACGCCATTCACTTTACCTATTGACCCATTTCTGTGCCCCAACAGTTATTTTAATAATAAAGAGTGTGAAGGAAATTACTAGAGAAATATATACTTTTTAACATATACTTTTCTTTCATTTAAGCTTAATTTTTGAAACAAAAATGAATAAAATATCTTGTTCATTCTCAGTAGTTTCATAATCACAAACAAAGTAAATCTACCAAAAACTGCTTCACTCTGGGACCATGTTGGATGGAGAATCTTCAGTCTGCACCACATTGGGATTGTATCCTGTATCTGATAAGTCTTTGTTATAGTAAGACTCCCCTGTGAAATGCAGATTGCATAGAATTATCACTGGTGTGTATCTACTAGCCACCTGTAGCTTCCCTGCCTGCAGTATGTGACAACCAGAAGAGTCTCCCAAATGAACAAATATTTCCAGAAAGAAGAGACTAATATTGCCCTAGCTTAGAACTAGTACTCTAAGAAGTGATTTCAAGTAGCCCCTTATCCTCTCATCTCCTCTCTCTCTCTCTCTCTCTCTCTCTCTCTCTCTCTCTCTCTCTCTCGAGGTTTCTGCTGTTGAAGGCCTCTACCTGTAATGTTGTGTATCCACAGTTCTCTTTGCTTTTAATAAATAGAGAGGATGTTGTTGTTTGGATATTTATTTGGTTTTTTTTCTTGTTGTTGTTTTGCTTTGTTTTTTTTTTTTTTTTGCTGTGTTAGTGCTCTGAACCACTACCAAACAGAGGCATCTTGTATATGTTTTTGACAGACAGTAACTCCTTCCTAATGGCCTTTGTGGTGGTTTGAAAGAAAATGGCCCTGTAAGGGAGTGGTACTGTTAGGAAGTGTGGCTTTGTTGGGGTAAATGTGGTCTTGTTGGAGGAAGTGTGTCACTTTGAAGGTGGACTTTGAGATTTCATTTATGCTCAAACCACTCCCAGTGAGACAATTGTCTTTGGATCAAGATGTAAAGACTCTCAGCTCTAGTACCATGTCTGATTACATTTTTGCCATCATAACAATAATGGACTAAACCTCTGAATTGTGAGCGAGCCAACACAATTCAATGTTTTCCTCTCCAAGAGTTGTTCTGGTCATGGTATCTCTTCACAGCAATAGAAACTCCAACTTAGACAACCTTGTTAATGTTGGCTTACCTTATTTAGATTGATTATAATAACATCCTTATAAGTGACATTCACTGAAGTGTATGAATGGTATGCTCCCATTCATATTGGTTCCTTGACTTGATCAGTTATTGCTTGCTGCAGGCTGCAGGAATATATCATAAGAACTCCAGAAGAAGCCAAATTCCAAGGAGCTCTTTTTGGTGTTATTTGGCTTGTTATATATTAGCTGTATTCTGTTATGAAAATCATGCGTGCCTTCATAGTTTTCCCAATTGATTTTTCCCAAGAAGGGCTAACAGTGTGGACTGATCACTCTCTGGACATACACATTCCAGGTATTTGGAGAACAGCCTCAGGAAAGGCTTTCTCTGGAATCAGATATCTCCCTTAGTCACTTTCAAGGACTAACAGTGATAACAGCCCACATGCAAGTCACCTGATTTAAGATAAATTCCACAAGGAGACACCGCCTAGGTCAGGAGGACATTAAATAATAGCTTTACACAGTTTAGCTTGGATCCTCCTTTCTTACAGCCTTACTAGCTTTATAGACTTCTAACTTCTTACCTAACCACTTCTAGGAATGTAGACTGAGCACATAGATCCCCTTTTTGATATACTAACTGGTCACTCAGTTGACCTTCTCTTTTACCACTCCCATTTTGGATTGTAAAAGAAAGCCTGGTGGTCACTGCCTGAGGAGAATTCTTACCTGTTTTTTATGACCCTGTAGAATTCAAGCCTGGTGACCTTGCTCCACCAGGGGCTTGCTATTGCTTGGGTTTATAACTGGATTCCAGGGAGACTTAGGTGGAATGTGGAGGATGGAGAAGAGAAAAGAGAATGGAAGAACTAGGTGGGTAAGAACTTGAGAGGAACTAACTGAGAGGGGGAAGAACTAGGTTGAAGGGCTAGAAGAGAGTACTAGAGGAATGAGTTGGAAGATGAGGAAGAACAAGATGAGGAAGAAGGAGATAGGAGAGGAGCTGATATGGGAAAAAACAAGATGGATGAGAACCTAGAAGGGGCAGAACTAGATGAAGGAATTAAGATAGAACCTAGAGGGGGCAGCAGATAAATGTAAAGAGAAATTGGGCAAGAAAGGAGCTAAAAATGAGAGTAGAGTATAAACTTGTAGAGAGAACTGACAGAATAATAAAGTGTGTGGACTAAGGAATTTCATGTACATAGAGTCATTTCTTTTCTTCAAAGATTATTTATCAGCTGGTTGTAGCTTCTTCCCGGAACCTGGGAGGGGACCATTGAGGGGCTGGACCCCCATAATCCCCGATAATTGCTGATTAATTTCAAGTCTGTGTTTCTTTTCTAAGGGTCTCAGCAAAATTCCTAGCTGGGACTTTTCATTCCAGAGGTTTTATTGTCCACTGTGCCTCACACAGAGTGAAATAAACTGTTTTTGGCTTGTTTTCTTTCAAACATTTTTATGGTATAAACTTTTGCTGTCAAGGATCAACCTACTAAATTCTAAATCAGCAAGCTAATGCACACTCAGAGGTTTTTCATTATTCTTCATGTTCTAAAATGCTTTAAGTTATTTAAGGTCTTACTTCTGGCTTTAATCTCTGTTCCATCAAAGTTAGTCATCGTTCCAACGTACTTTAGAGTAAATACTATATAAGTTCTACAAATAGAGGAGTAGTTGATTGAAAAAGACATCTCCAAGTGTTCTTACACAGAACTATTGCTATGCTCTAAACTGAAATATGGTATTTCAATTTAGCATTGTGAAAGTACCATGTGTAATGTTGCATACCCGTGAAATATGACCCCATTCCTAAGAAGCTATGGGCCTTGTAGTTCACTGTCTTAGAACTGTTGCTCTTTGCAGCGTGATTTACAACTGAAGAGTAATGAAAGTGGAATTCTATTCTTTCTTACAATCTGGAGACCATTGCAGAAGCTGTCTGCTGAACTTCCTAATACATTGCTTTAATTTCTAGACATAGAGACATTCATGCTTCCCTTGACTGTCCAGTTGCTCTTACTCATTTCCCATCTTTAGTCTATTTAGATTTTCCAGCATCCAACCACGTACTCTGATAATAACAGCTATAATTTCGTACATACTGAGGAAGACAGGGGGAAAAAAAGGAAAAGGAGGCATCTGCAAAATTGTAGTCCTCTTTGGGTCCAGCTTGGAAGAACAGTAAGCACATTCAAGTACTGTCCTTGTTACTGAATGCCTTGGAACTAGGGAATGAAAACTTTTCATTTTTCCATGGTTGCAAGAAGGTCAAAGATGGGCCAAACAAGTGTTTATGAAGGTGATGGCATTACAAAGTGTTCTGGAAGCTGGAAAGTTTGTTAAAAATGAGAGGAAAAGAACAAGGGTATTTTCTTGAGTGTCTCTTAACTTATTTAACTCTCAATTTTCTCCTATGTATCTATTTTATTCCTTCACACAGTTTGTGGTTTTATATAATCGTGTGTGTGTGTGTGTGTGTGTGTGTGTGTGTGTGTGTGTGTGTGTTCTATCCAACTATACAACACACATATTGAGTGTAAAAGTATATTATGGTTATTTTTGTGAGAATAATTTAGTGGGTGTAGGTATGCAAAAATGGCTAACGTTTGCCTTTTGGCAAAATGATAATAAGAATTCCTCTGGTCTCTTTTTTTGGAAATTAATGTTTGCATGCAAAATATATACCCCACATGATGCACAGATGTCTTCAAAACATCTTGTTCATGGAAACAGTGGTAGCTATAGTTCAGGAGATGCTCCTAAACTACATGGAGCTTGGAATAGAAATCTGGAGGAGGGAAATTCCACAAAAGATCACAGATGTATTATTTGCAGATTAGCCAACATATGGCATGTTTCATTGCAATTCTGAAACAGCAGCAAGGCTAAAATTGATATTTTATTTTTAAATTTTTGGGATATAGAGTCTTTTAGCATCATCTTGAAATGTCAGTGCTTTGGTATATTCAATCCAAATTACCTAAGGCACTTTCCATAGTTTAATACCTGAAGTGAAAATTCCAAAATACCTTAAACTTTGGAAAGAAAAAAAAAAGACATTCTGAGTGAGTTGACTTTTCACCCAATGATTGAGTCACAGTCTCATTCAGCATATGTCCAATAACTGGAATTAGTAAATTATAAAAAGTGGAAGAAGAAAAGAAGCTGGGGAGTATTGTAGGAGATGGAGTCTCAGGAGAATTGGAGGGAAAGAGTGGATGAACATGACCAAAATACACTGAAAAAATACATAAAATGACCAAATAATTAATAAAAAAATGTTATTTATATAGTAAACAACAAAAAGTAAAAATTTACCTTACATCCTAGAAAAGTATCATTCTACATCTACTTATCTTTGGATTTTTAAACAATGTGTGTGGGGGCAGGGGTGGGTCTCCCTGCTATAGATTTAGGTTAAATGTTGGTTCATTCTAATGAGAAGGAACAGAAACTTCAGAATTCTTCCTAACAGGAGGTGAACAAAAAGTGTGTCATGCCCTCACTCCATGCCTTATCAATTGCAATGACCACTTTATTTCTACACCTTTATAGTTCCTGTTTTAACTTTTGTAAGAGTTCACTCTTGGTAGATTTCATATACTCACATAATGTGTTTTGATCAGATTCACCGGACGTCCTCCACTCCAGTTCTTACCCTATGTGCTTCAACACTTTTCCCTACCAGTTTGATGTGGTATGTTCTGTTTCTTAAACTCACCGAATCCACTTAGTGCTATCTGTATGTGCATAGGTGCAGGGCCATCTACTGGAACATGGATAGTCTTTTAGGGGATGCATCCTTGAGTAAAGTGATCCCCTCATCAGCCATCAATTACTAATGGTTCCTCAGCTTATGGTGGGACTCCATGAGTCCCTCTCTCCTCCATGCTTGGATTTTGGCTGGCTTGATCAAAACTGTACATGCAGTCATAGCCACTGTGAGTTCACCATGCCCAACAATTTCTGCTTGGCCACATTTCTACAATCTCTGGTTCTTAGACTCTTTCCTACCCCCTTTCCCCAATGATCTGTGAACCTTATTGGTGGGGGAGCTAGTGTAATATAGATGTTCCATTCAGAGTTGATCTCTCCTCAATCTTTGTTTTCTGTGCATTGACCAGTTTTGGGTTTCTGTATCAATCATCATCTACTAAAAAAGAAGCTTATCTGATGTAGGTTAAGAGATGTGCTAATTACTAACTTAGCAGAATAACAGTACTAAATTCTTAAACATTGATGTGGATTTTGGGAAAGGGAACACTTATTTACAGTTGGCAGGATTGTAAACTGTTAAAGTCACCATGGAAACCAATGTGTTTCCTCAAAAATATAGAAATAGATCTATTATATAATCAGCTGTAGCCATCATGAGCATATTGCCAAAGGTCTTGACATCCTATTGCAGAGATACTTGCTAATCCATGTTTATTACTATTCTATTTACAATAGGATGAGGGATGAAAACAGCCTACATATTTCTAAACTTTTGAATGGGTAATGAATATGTGGGACATTTACACAAGGGAATACTATTCAGCTGTGAAGAAAAAAGAAATTATGAAATTTGCAGGTAAATGGATGGAGCTAGAAATAATAATTGTCAGTGAGTTACCCAGACCTTAAAAGACAAACACCACATGCTGTATTTCATGGATGGATGTAAGCTTTGAATATTTAGAAGTGTGTGTGTTTAAATTGTAATACATACTGGAGTTGGGAAATTAGTAAGGGGACAATAGGAAGGGATTTCAAGAGAAGGAGACAGAATGCAGTGGTCTGAAGGAGTAAAAAAAAATAGAAGAGGAAGAGTTAAATGGAGTCAAGTATGAGAAGGCAGGGTAAAAGAGGAAGTATGAGAGGATACTAACAATAGTAAGGCTGAAAAAGCCATGTAGAAGCCTGTCACTATAGAAGTTTCCTAAATTATATTCATACACCTGCACACAAAATATTTTTTTTGTGTAGTTACTCTATAATGGAGATATAATGCCTCTTCTAGACAACAACAAACAAATAAAAAGCTAAGGTCAAGGTATAGATTATTGCTTATCTCTATAATTCTTAAATCTCTACTTTTAGCTCTTGGGAGATCAAGAATTAAGAGTTAACATTACATTGTCGTGAAGGAAGAGGACAATGAACGGTTAAAGACTCTCACATGCAGGGTCCAATACACCACGGTTCCATCATTGAGTGCTTGGGTCCTGAGATCCAATTACAAATATGCTTTTATAATATTTAAAATAAAAGGATATCTTTTCTAATATATCCAGGCTGATATATTTAGGAAAATAACAGAGTAGAAATAATTTACAAGTGAATTCCATAGAAAAAAAACGTGCAGAGATGTTTATGAAATGTAGAGTGATGTTTGCAATATGTAAGGACTTTATCTACCTTTTATTAATATGAAAAATGAGTTCCTTGGTCAAAGTGAAATAGCAGACTGTGAAACAGTAAGCAGGCCTGCCTTCAAGTTCCTGTCTTAAGGCTCTGCCTTGACTTCCAATAATGGTGGAATGTGATTTAGAATTGCAAGTCAAATAAACTCCTTCCTCCCCTAAATTGTTTTGGTCAGTATGTTTGATCACTGTAACAGATATTAAACTAGGACACCTTAAGGGAACCAATCAGCTCTCTGGAAATCAGAGAGAACTTCAATGTGTACCTTCACTCTTCAGAACTGTGAGGAAATGATTGTATGATGCTTAGAGTTCCTGACAGTGGCATGTTGGTTATGACAGCATAATCACTTAGCATTGCTAAGTAACTTTAGACTGCTCATAGACTATGAATTATTCTGTTGATAATAATACTGCCTGAACTTCTGAATGATCACCCTATATGTGTTTGCTCATTTATAATTCACTTATGAGTCTTCTCTTAATTTGTCTTTTCCAGGAAAAATAACTAAAAAAAAAAAAGCAAACCAGGATAGCTCAAAATGACAAAATAGGAGTTCTCTCTAACAATTTTACTTGCATTTCTCTATCGGTTCATGTTAGTTTGGTCATCTGATGCTGTCACATAGGTTATGGCTCTATTTTTCTTTTATAAATATTGCATAGGAAAAGTTCAGTGTTCGATCCTGGATGCAAGCAAAAGTATAGCCTTAGCTAATCATTTCTAGGAGCTATTCAGAAAACAAGTGGAAGCAAGGGAGGGATCCCAGTGGTATATACATTATCGCTATAGAAGTTGTTTTATTATTTTTTTTTATAGAACACATTCAAAATTCAGGCTCTTCATCACATTACCCAACCCATCTGGGAAGGTTAAACACCACCCACCTTAAGAGACTGCACATACTATTTACTGCAATATGTGTCAGTTTCAATCAGTTCCAACATTGGGACTGATTTGAATGATGTGAAATGTCTCTTGTGGCCTTTTCTTCCAGAATGTACTAAGAGGAACATTTTTGATATAAACACAGTACGTGGATTAAATAAAGTATTCAAAATGTGAACTTTTGATTTTAAGGGCACTTTAAGGATATAATGAATTCTTATGCAGCGACATGTGCATACACACCTGCCAGATTCCACCTTGGGCCTGGGATTTTCTCAAGAGGCATCAAACATCATTTCAGCTGTCATCATGTCATTTCCCAATGAAAGAGTCTAATTTTGGCAGTCATCTGTTAATAGGGGTCTAAATTAAATTTGGGTGACTGCATTCTGTCACTGACTCCTCAAGGTTCAGTGGATTTTAGGTTGTCCTCAAAAGAGTCAACAATATGTTTAAAACACATTTCAGTCTTTTATTTTGTCCTAATTAAATGCAAATTCTATGTGTTACAAATGAGCTTGGATCTTTACATTTTTTTCTGTCATTCCCTCTTTTCTGAAATCATTATATAAAAGCTTATCATACCAAGTGTTTCCTGAGAAGAGTAACACGCCATTAATTTTATTGATGTGTGTGTGTGTGTGTGTGTGTGTGTGTGTGTGTGTGTGTGTGGTGTTTCCATTGTGTACTTATAAGAGAAAATCTAAATGCCAAGTCTACTGTACTTCTACATTTCCTCTAATTAGTTCAGTAGAAGGACTCAACCATAGTGAAGGAGAAGGTAGAAACAGGAGCAAATGATAAATAAAACTGATAGTGGGATCTTCAATTGCACATTGGTTGGCATTAGGCAGAGATGGTGGGTTGTCTCTCTGCCTCAAAAAGTGAACATTTGACTTTGCCGGGGTTCTTGCTTGAGACAGATTGTTCGGTCTGTGACCTTTCATAGTTGATTTGCAGTGATTTCGAAGTACTGTGATTGGAGTGATTTATAAATGCCATAGAGCAACGCATAAATAATTCGAAACATGTTTGAATTTAGAGATTCTCTGAGCCATCCCACATTTCTATTTATATATATATATATATATATATAAAACCAAGAAGGACACAGTTGGTAGATGCTACTATCTCTCCTAATTTTTAATGTTTTCTGAAATATTTGGTTGTAGAGTTAAGTAATAGTGCTATTTGAGGGACTGAAGATTAGCTCAGTGTTTAAAGAGGACTCTTTTTTCTTTCAGAAGATCTGAGGTTGTTTCCTAGCACTCAAGATAGTTTGTAACAACCAATAACTCTAGTTCCAGTTTGTCTGACATCCTCACAGGAGCCAGGCACAAATATGGCCCACATCCATATATGTAGGCAAAACAGATATACATATAAAATAAACAAATCTAAAAAAAATAAAAATAGTATTGTTTCAGAAGAAAAATTACTTTATGTTTTAAATTAAAAGTTCAAATTTCTTAGACTGAAATTGTATTTTTCATGGATTCAGTTTTAACTCCAAAGAAATGAAAATATGTTATCCAGCTCAAGCACCTAAAGAGAACTGGGGAAAAAGGAAAGCACACACAAAATGTATGTAGAGGGAAACCTTATAGTTGAATGTCACAGAGCAGTAGAATTCTGAACTTAATCCAGCTCCTATCCCTATCTGTACTCTACATCGATTTGTCAAGTGTTAAAAATAGTTAAGTCATTTGTGTTTACCAGCAGCGCATTCATGAAGCCTGTTGCAAAGAAATGTCCTTGACCTATCATTCACCTTCAGTGAGCTTATTCTAAGACGCAATAAATTGTACTAACGAGATAAAATTATATTCATTGGTGGAATTGTCCTGTGTATACTCATGTGGGAGAGGATTTGAAATAGTCCTAAAATTTGATGAATAAATTGTCTCTAAAAAGAAAACAGTTAAGGCCTCCCTAGGCATGTTGGTAACTCCTTGCCTTTTACTAATGTGCCAACTTTAAAATCTGAACTTTGGCATGTGAAATTAAATTGTAAAGAACAGCCTGAAAACTTCCATTTCACATTTGTAGCAGAAGACCATGGACAGATATATTCACTTTAGGAAGGAGAAGTCACATGAATTCCTCATCAAAATATTAAAATGTACCACTTATTGAATGTGGTAGTTAACCTTTTTTTAATACACATGATCTTTACATATTTATTATCTTCTCAATCCATCTTTTAAAACATTGAGAGGCTGTAGGAAAATATCAGAGGACCAAGTAATGAAAATGGAGTTGTATACCTGGTCAGAAGTTATACTTTCTAAAATGTACTTATTGCCACCTTATTCCAGGGTAAAACTTAAAAAAAAAAGTTTATTTATTTAATTTATATCCTGGCCACAGTTTCCTCTCCCTCCTCTCCTCCAAGTCCCTGTTCTACACAATCCCCTATGTTCCCACCACCAAATCCACTTCAGCTCTGTTTCTGCTTAGGAAAGGGCAGGTCTCCCATGAGTATCAACAAAACATGGCATATCAAGTTGCAGTAAGACTAAGTACTTCCTATGTATTAAGGCTGGGCAAGGGTCCATCAGAGACAGCCCCTGTTTTCACTGTTAGGAATCCCTCAAGATGAGCAGACTACATAACTGTAACATATATGCAGATGGCCTAGGTCAGTCCCATGCAGGCTCCCTGGTTGTTGGTTCAGTCTCTGTGAGCCCCTATGAGCCCAGGTTATTTGACCCTGTGAGTTTTCTTGTGGTGTCCTTGACCCCTCTGGCTCCTTCAATCCTCTCTTCCCCTCTTCTACAGCCAAAATTCTTAAAATAATGGATATATAACCTGAACTGTCCATCTCCTATGGCCAGATTGGTGCCTAGCTCAATTGTGATAATTAATCTTGAGAGTCTTGAGAATCACCATGGAAAAAGACTTCTGGGCCTGTCTGTGAAGGAGAATCTACACTGTGTTGTTTGAGGTGGGAAGATCTCTGGCTCATCCTATCTGCAAGGCTAGGGTCTTGGACTGAATGAAACAGGAAAGGGAGCTGAACGTTAACACTCATCTTTCTGATTTCTGACTGCAAGGTGCACTGTGATGAGCTGTCTCTCCCTCCTGCAACCTTGTCTCCCTACTGTGACAGACTGTCCCTTCCAACGGGGCCAGATAATCCCATCATCTCACAAAATATCCATTTGTGTCAGATATTTTACCACAGCACCAAGAAGAGTAACCAATCCATGCAGCAATTTTTTAAAAATGTCAAATATTTCACAGAGGTGATTTGTTTTATTTTTTCCAAAGAATCATAAAATGTTATCTGAATTTGAATGAAATGAAAAGGGGCCAGATATGGTCAGGTGGCTTATTACAATTTTCAAAGTTGGCCACTGTCAAGGCAGTACTTTGTGCTAGGTGTCTCTGGATCTGAAACTAATGATCTCATCACTTTTGCCATTTTGTATACAAGTTATTATAATGTTAATGTGAAACTAGTTAATTACAAGCTCAGGAAGTGTGAGAACACTTTTAATCAATTTCATTATTTTGTTTATGCATTTGTTATTCATTAATTCATTAAAAAATTTTGATTACTGCAGTTCCTTTGGGCATTGGAAACTTCAAGGAAGACCCAAAACACCCTTGTCTTAACAAAAGTAGATTCTAGTTAGGAAAACTGTTAGTATCCTGACAAAATTGAAAATATAATGGACATTATTAATAAGTTCTCTAAAATTATCATATATATGCACACACACAGACATACAGACACAGACAAAGATACACACACACACACACACACACACACACACACATATATTTGGGTAGTGGGTATGTGTAGTAAAATGTATAGACATAGGATAAAATTTACAGAGTGGTCAAGAAAGACCACACTTTTTTGTGAAAGTAACACTGGAGTTTGATAATTGAACAATTTACCAGCAAGAAGTCTGGAGTTCGCTGGGCAGTGGTGGCACATGTCTTTAATCCCAGCATTTGGGAGGCAGAGCCAGGCAAATCTCTGTAAATTCAAGGCCAGCCTGGTCCACAGAGGGAGATCCAGGACAGGCACCAAAACTACACAGAGATACCCTGTCTCTAAAAACATAACAAAACAAAGTCTGGAGTTCACTCTTGTTGAGCTTTAGTTGTGTTAATTCAAATTCATAATTTCTTTCTATTTCCCACAATGTCGTCCGTCAGCTGCAAAAGTGTCAATATGTTGCTAGTATTTTTCTTTTCAATAACAAACATTGCTTTTTGGTAAGAATACTATTTTTGAAGACATAATTAGCTGCTGTAATATGATAACTTCAAATAGAATCATTTTCCCTTGCTTGTTCCTCCCTGACAGTGAGTTAGTCCTGATAAACGAGTGTCTCAACAGCGCAAGCAAAATGACCTTATTTAGCTGAAATGGCATATTAATTCTAAGATAGTGGTTGGTTTCTTTCTTCCTTAATATGTCCCACGAAAGAACACCTCTAACAAGACAAACAATACAAGTGTAGCTGGGATACTGGATAATTATTTAGATACTGTCATGCTTTTCCTCAGTTGAATAACTGTCAGTACTTGTGTAATCCCATTTTTCCAAGTGATGTTTGCGTGGAAATAAAGTGAAAAGAATTCGGCATATTTTTAAGAAGATTTCCTTTATTTATGGTCTGCTCACTTTACTAAAGTAAAACTGAGTTACATTTTTGTAATGCTTCCTGAGAGCATACAAAAGCATCTAGTAAATACACTAGGTATAGAGTCGTTTAGAAACGTGTCCAATACTGGAAAAACGATTCACTAAATAGAAAGATTGTATAATAGTCTTCATTTTGAGGACAAGCTATCCAAAGCCTATTACAACTCAGAGAAATCAATGTGAATTGTAATTATACATTGTTTGAATGTGTGCAAACTATGATTACAATAATATTTATATTCTTATTAAGCAGAAAGCACAGAACAACTTTTCTTTTGCTTCCTAATTGAAGTGATATAATCTCTACAGGCTGGAATAGAGCCATCTGCTCTCTTTTCTTCCTTTAATTATTTTGTGTCGAGTTTGACAAGGTGTTATTGAAGATTTATTACAAAGTATTTCACCTTATGAGAATTTAAGCCTGAGTGTCTGAACATGGCCAAGCCCTGTGGCTTGTGTACATGGTTTTGAAAGTGATAGAATTTCTCAAGCGAAGCTTAACATCTGTAAAAGAGAAAAGACCTGACAGTGCCTTATGAAGTGTTGGCCTCTTTGCTGAAGGCAAGATTTGGGAACTAGAATTCCTCTTTTGTTATTCTGTCTGAAAAATCATTTTGCCACACTGAAGTTTCTGTCTCCAGATATCCAGCACCTTTCCTCTCATCTTTCTCATGAGGACCGTTGTGGAGACTGTCTGGGCAGTAGATATTTCTTGCTTTCCCCTTTTGTTGTCGCTTTAAAATGGTGTTAAGTAATGATGCCTTTCCCCAGAGAGTGTTCAAAGAATCAAAAATGACTTCAGTGGCCAGACATGTAACTTCAGTTAACTTATCACTTTTTTTTTGTTCTGATCACTTATGAGAGATCTTCGCTGCTATCTCCTAAGTATCTTCCTCCACAACACACTCACAGGTGGGAGTGAGGAAAAAGTAATTAGCTATCTTGATAACCATGAATCTAAAACATTAACTTCATATTCAAGTTACATCCTCAATTTTATATCTCCTGGCCTTGTAAGAAAAAAATTTGCAAAACACATGGTCAAAAGCAATACTGAATCAGACACAATCCATTCCAATTCTGTAGATGTGTTGTTGTTGCAGTTAAAGTGAAGTACTTTTGCTCTTTTTTTTTAAAAAAACTACCTTTTTCTTTCAATCATGAAAAGTTATGAATATTCTTAATGTTTAAATCTATTAATATCAATATATTCTAGTAAGTTGAAGATTGAAATATGTTTCAAACATGATTAATAGCCACTGAAATTTCTATTATACTGTCTGTGATAATTATATGTAAATAACCATAGTATTTAAAACATGGTCAATACTAGAATTATCCTTCTATAATAAAATATTAAATTATATATGTATACACATATACATATATGAGTATCTAGACATTTACAGCTAAATTTAGATATAAGAGTTTGTTATTACATGAAAGCTACAAGCTTCCTTTTAATTACTCAATATCTTAATTTATTTGTGCTGCTATAACAAAGTTACAACTAAGTAATTTAGAAACAATATAAATATATGTACTGCAGGTTTGGAGGTTGAATTCCAAGATCAGTGTTTTGTCCCACTGAGTAGCTAATAAGGGATGATTTGCTTCCAGGACCACATCTTACTGCATGTTCCAGATGAGACAATTCCATGTACTTACAGGACAGAGGTAGCAAATTCATCCCTCATGTCCTTTTAAGAGACAGTGATTAAAGGCTAGACTGATAGCTCAGTAAGTAAGAGTGAATACACATACACACACACACACACACACACACACACACACACACTTTGGCTAAAAGATATAAGTGAATTTAATTAGTATGTGGTTTGAATAATCATTTTAAATGCATTTAAATGTGGATGTTTCAACAGCAAATATAAAGAAATATCAACAAACTGTAATCTTTCTGCATTAAGTATAAATGCTGGGTGACCTTCATTCAGTGATAAATAACTGAAATGACCTTGATTTTTTATGACTATATCCATCAATAAATTAACTGAGGTTGTACATAAATCATAAGTAAATTAGTTACCTTACCCTCACAATAATTGGGTTTTAATATTTTTTGAAACATGGTTTCTCTGTGTAGCTCTGGCTGTCCTGGAACTCACTATGAGAACAAGGCTGGCCTGGAACCCAGAGAACTTCCTGCCTCTGCCTCCCAAGTGCTAGGATTAAAGACATGATCACTACTGCCCAGTTTGTTTTAATACTTTCAGATGTGAGTTCACAGATGTAAATATTTTCTAAAAGACAGAAGATGAGGATATGATTTCTAATCACTGATTAGAAATTATAAAGATTATGCACTTAATCATCAAGTAGAAATTACATACTTTTCTAAATATCCTAAATGGGAATACAAAACCACAATTAAACTACCAGTGGTAGTATAAGGTGATAAAATAATGTTAGAAAATAATTTTATATAATTATTATTTTTTTATTCACATAGCATCACCTTGTCAAGATTTCTAGGCACATTTAATTCTGTATTTCCTCATGATAGACATTTACCTGGTGTGTTCATGAACAATGAAAAGACACTGAAACTGAATGAACATTTCCATCCATGGAGAAATGACTTATTTTTTTTTCAGGAATGATGTGCAAAACTAATTATAATGAAATTGCTTGATGGCACACTATGAATTTTCCACCATAAGGAAAGCAAATGTATCAATGTCTATAATAGAGGTGTGAAAACAGAAAGCATGTATGTGCAATCAAGGACATTTCCCCCTTCTGGTACTGTATGTCTCATGTCCAAGGTCAACATCATGACTTCTTGCACAGCCTGTGTTGAGCTAAGGATGAAAATTGACTAAGCACCGATCATTAACTGCTATGAAGCTGATTGTACCTGCTTAAAATTCTGCAAAGATTTCCATGATCAAAGAAATCTGTGGACTTGAAAGTGCAACAAAGTCATTGACTTCCTAACTTCAGAATAATTTAAAGGATGCAAAAGCATTTGCTGAATTTTAAGTCTCCACTAAATAGGGATCATATACACACTGTTTCACAACCATTTGGTTATGATATTTTGTCTTTACAGAGCTTATATCTTAGGATCAGTGTGTTGTGAGTTGACATGGAGAAAAATTTACATTTCATTCTAGTCTATTCTGTACCATTTCCTAAGAAGGCAGTTATTAGACAACTTACAAACCTTTGTGATGCAGTATTTGAAAGTATTGTGTGGTGGCAGAAGGAGCAGACAAGCTGTCACGATTTGAATGCACATCCTAGGATTTCATGTGCTGCAAACTTAATTCAAGATGAAGATGTAGCCTATTAGAAGGTTTTCCTTTGTGATGTCTCTGCTTTCGTCAAGGGACTGCAGTAGTAATCAATCAGGTTCAATTCTGCCTTGTACTCTTGCCATTCTGCCTTGCGTCCCACAATGTCACAGCAAGGTTATAGCCACCTCCCAGCATCATGATCATGGTTTCCTAGGAAACGGAACTGAGAGCAAATGGATGCTGTTTATTGTGTAGATCCCATTTTCTGGGATGCTATCATAGCAATACCAAAAGGCAATGTTAGAAGCAACGTGAAGTCATAGTTGAAGTGTATTTTCATTGACAAATATTATAAAAATGACTTTCAAAGTATGTTTTTCTTCTTTGAGCTCTTCAGATGATATTAAATGTATCAATGAGCCCTAAAATTAGTCTTGTATTCTTTGGATTCATTGGCTCAATTACATTTTCTTTGTATTCAAGACAAAGAATGTTTCCTTTAAATACAGAAATGTGTCTCTCTCAAAATTATCTACAAATGTCGTGAGATCCACATCCTATATTGCTGATTTAGATTCCTAGTCTTCATAAAAGGACACGACTAAGATGTGAGAAAAGTCAGGTGAATGTCCTGAATGGAATTGAATTAAAATTAATTTCACACCCCATATGAAACTAAGTTGAAGTGCGAAAATGGTAGAAAAATAGTCGATAGTGTTATTATTGCCTATTATGGGATATTGCTATTATGGGATTTTAGAATTCTCAAAGTTGATTCTCACAGTAAACTTCCTCCATGATTTTAACAAGGCTCTGAATATAGATGCAGATGTAGACCATTGTTATTTTATTTTTATATAATGATGTGGAATGGGGAATGTTCAACATGCAAGGGAACAACTTATAAAGTGAGAGAGCTGAAGTAGATGGATATTGTAAGCAGATTGCTAATATAACATTATTGGGTTTTCTATGATCATTTTCTCTAGTCACTA
>CABHPQ010143467.1:0-19529 GCA_902168405.1 Peromyscus aztecus | reverse complement strand
ATGCTGTGATTGCAGAGGACCTGAGTTTGTTTCCCAGCACCCACAAGGTGCCTAATAATTATCTGTAACTACAGTCCCAGGGGAATAGACTCCTTCTAGTCTTCACCAACATGTGCACACACAAGGTGCATATAAATCCATGTAGGCACACATACATACACATAAAATGAAAACCAAACAAACCAAAACCAAAACCTGCCACTTTCCCCTTCAATCTATTTTTGTCAGTATTTCATTAGAGAGAGAAGTAAAGAGCACAGACATCTTATGTAACAACACATAAATTACGTAATATTTTGCATTAGCTTTTCAACCTAACCCATGGGAATATTTTTTAATGTGAAAGTATTATATGAAACCCAAGGAATGGGGCATAACATAAATAGTAGGATTTGTATGTAAAATAATCAGTCAGGTAACTTTTTTTCCACAGTCCAAATAATGCTAGTCAAAATTTCTACCATCATGAAATGTATGACCAAGCCAGGGGAAAATTAAAAAAACAAAACAAAACAAAACAAAACACAAGCAATTGTGAAACTATGTAGAAAAAATCATTTTGTTTCAAATAATAGAAATTTAAAGATGAACTGGACATGTAGCTTCAGTGGTAGAATGTAGATGTAACCAACCGTCGTATAAATAAGAAACACAGAACCAATGCAAAGAAGAAAGCCAAGAGGTCAGAGCTAAGAGCCAAAACCTTACCCTTCCTCCTGCAGTGGTCCTACCTCTCCGAAGGAGCTGGTACTTCCTGGGTTAAAGTCTTTTTATATAGTCTCTGTTCTGCCTTCTCATTGGTTGTAAACCCAACCACAGGACTGCCTCATTACCGCCTATCTGTATAGACCTCCAGGTGTTCTATGGTTGGTAATGAGATTAAAGGCATGTGTATCCAATGCTGGCTGTATCCCTGAACACACAGAGACTTACCTAGCTCTGTCTACCAAGTGCTATGATCACAAACGTACACCACCACTGCCCTGCTTTCCTATGACTTGCTAATAGCTCTGACCTCCAGGCAACTTTATTTATTAACATACAAATAACATTTTGGTACAAAGAAAATACCACCATAGTAGAACACTTTCTAAACAAAGTCTAGCTCTGAGCTCACTCATGAGCCTAAGAAACCATATTTCTTAATGTGAAGACTTAACTAAATTCATTAGTCAAGGAAGCAAATGTGTTTAAGATGGAATCTGCAAAGTAAGTAGGAAATAAATAGGAGGGGAAGAGCATTATTATGCAGAGACAACAACATGCATGAAAGCTCAAGGGCTGGAAAATAAAAATGTACTCTGCATACTGTGAAGCAACGCTGTGCTTTGAGTGCAGACAACACTTCTGAAAGTAGCCGGAGATGAAGCTAAATCAGGCACATGAGGTTAGACCACACCCTGCTTGCTTAGGTTAGACCACACACTGCTTGCTTAGGTTAGACCACACCCTCTTTGCTTATGTTCCCAGACCTCACAGTATTATCACATGCACTTGAACAAACCCTTTCTCTGCCTCTAACCTACAAATGGGAATATGCACAGCCTGGAGCTTCTGTGTTTTGAATTAATTTCCTCATTTCCTTGTTTCTGAATTTGTATGCTTCGATCATTACTTTGAAGCTTTTCATCTTCTAAGTACTTATTGCTATAAATTTTCCTCTAAAATCTGTTTTAACTTTGCAACATGAATATTGATATGCTTTGGTTTCATTTCATTTTACGTGAAATGCGTCTGACTTTCAACTTTTAACCGTGATATTCTGAAGGACTTTACTTAGTACTCAAATATTTTGGGATGTTTTTAATTTAGGACAGATTACTCAGTGAATTCTGATACAGTAATCTTACGCCTATTTGAAATTTACTGATTCTTATTTTATGAATAGCTTAAAGGAATGCATGGTTTGCACTCTATTCTTCAGTTACAGATCTAGAATGATCTAGTGATCTAGAAAAGTCACTGCGTGTGTTTGTGTGTGTGTGTGTGTCTGTCTGTCTGTTTCCATATTTCTATGCCTCCTTCTTCATCAGACTTTGTGCCACTCACTTTGAAGCCTTGTTTTCAACTGCATAAGTTTACGATTTTTATGTCTTCCCGGTTAATCAATTATTTTAACGGTATAAAGATGAACTGTCTCTCACTGTCTTAGCTACTGTTCTATTGCTGTGCAGAAACACCACAAGCAAGGCAACACTCATAAAAGAAATCATTTTAACTGTAAAAACATAGGTTTTACATTTGCTGCAGTTATAGAGGGTTAGTCCATGATCATCACGTGGCAGCAAACAAATAGAGATGGCACTGGAGCAGTAGCTGGAAGTTTTACATCCTGACTCACAGACAACAGGGAGAGAGAGAGAGAGAGAGAGAGAGAGAGAGAGAGAGAGAGAGAGAGAGAGAGAGAGAGAGAACCAGGCATGCTGGCATGGGCTTTTGAAACCTTGTAATCCACCCTCTCTGACACATTTCCTCCCACAAAGTCACACTTATTTCAAAAAGGTCACACATCCTAATTCTTTTAATTCAGTCTCTCTCCTTGGTGACTAAGCATTCAAATACACGAGCCTATGGGAGCCTTTCTCACTCACGCCACCGCACTTGTGACGCTCCTAATATTCACAGGTACTTTCTTTTTTTTTTAATGTTTATGATATTCTCTTCGATTAAACTTTTTAACATTAACATTGTTAAATTTTGTTGACAATACAGCACACATTAGCAGTACATCATCTACCTATAGACTTGTATTCTGGAAACAGACACATGAGGATTTTGAGTTGAAATGTATCCCTGAATCATTACTGACATCCAAGCCAGGATGAATTGTGCTTTTACTTAATGATAGGTATTTTTTCTGCTGTAATGTGTAGAATGAGATCCCAATCATCTCAGTGGTCCATTGTTTATTTAAATATCAGTCAGGGTATGATCATACTTTTCAAGTAAGCTTGTCTATGAAAGGTGGTGTGTTGTTGTTGCTGGTTTTGTTTTTCATATTTTCACACAGGTACTTTCATGCAGCATTTAGCTATTATGTATGTTTGTTGCATTATAGTCCTCTTATATTCAGTATTTTCTTTTTAAATATCATTTTTTTCATGTATGAATCATCTGCTTGCATGTATGTCTGTGGACCACATGACAGCCTGGTGCCCATAGAGACCAGAGAAGTGTGTGAATTCCACTGGAACTGGAGTTAGAGGGAGTTGTGAGCTACCATGTGGGCACTGGGAATCTCAGGAGGAACAATGGTGCTCTTAGCCACTGTGCCTCCTGTTAAACACTGTATTCAGCATTTTCTGGTTGTTTTGTCTTTATTCAATTATTTTTAGATTAGATTTTAATTTAATGACATTTAGACATATCTTTCTTATATCTTTTGTTGTGGTGTTTAAGGATGAGAATTTTCATCTCTGTCTTGTCAAAGTCTATGGACAGACATGCTGTTATCTCTTCAAAGGATATGCAGGAAGTGTGTCACACAATAATTTTATTTAACTCAATGTTTGGGCTTCTTTGTGTTGCTGTTGCTTACATATATTTTATGTGCATGTCTGTGATAAACCACAAAATACACAGCAATGTTTTTCTTTGCATTGTAAGGTTGGAGTTTTTATTGTAAAAACATAGCAAACTGAATTTTAGGGAAATTCTGTTTTCTGTTTATGTTAAGTTTATTAACATAAGTTAAAAATATTATGTTTTCTGTTATGTTAAGTATTTCTAGAGTTACTCTTTATGGATCTGTGTTTTTATCTGGCAGTTCTCTCAGCATGAGGTCCTTAGCATTAGTTTTAGTTCATCTACACTGGTGACAAGGTCTTCCAGCCTTCACTTATCTAAAAATGTTTTTATTCATTTTTTTAATTTATGAATGTTTTACCAAATTTTATGTGTGTATCCCATTTTAGTCATTTAAGCATGTCATAGCTGTCTCTTGGCTACAATTAAAAAATCCTTCATTTTTTGAGAATGTCATACATGTATACAATGGAATATAATTATATCGACTTCTGTTTCCACATTCCAAATCCCCTTATGTCCCTCTCAAACCCTCCCCCAATTTATGTCTTTTTATTTTAGGGTGATTCATGTAGTCTAGTTAGTTCCACGCTTTGTGCACAGCATCCCTTCCTGAAGTGCTGTGGACATTGCATAGTTGCTGGGGGAAAAGGATCATTCTTTTTGAGTTTGTGATTACTGGTAGGTTTCCAAGACTCCAGTGGGGAGCTACAGTCATTTTTGGAATGTCACCCATCATCATATTGCAGAGCTGTAATGTCATGGTTAGCATTCTATATTTTATATATGTGACTATGAAGATTTTTTTCATTATGTTTACACTTTTGTCATTATGTTTACACTGCTTGGAATCGCTGTGTTTTGTGAATCCATATGTTAAAATTTCTGGCTAGTTTGGGGAATTTACAGCCACTATTGCCTTCAATATGTGTCTGCCTAATTTCCTCTGCTCCATCCCCAGCACTCCATAGGAAGCTTGCTATTCACTCACCATTCCTGAGACACTTATACTCCTATTTGCAGTATTTTTTTCTAGTGTTTCTATAAAGTACATTTTTCATTGATCTTGTTTCATCCTCTTCAGTGTTTCTCAATCACTTCCTCTGTTATCCCTGCTCCCCCCCCCCCCCCCCCCCCCCCCGCCCATTGTCTATCTGCTACTATGTATATTTCTCTTTTCACGCACTGGAAAGTTTAGTTACAGATATTCTCTTTTATCCTCTTCAAACAATTTCCCCTTTCTGCTGGGATTCTATGTCATTCATTCATTTGTCCATATAAACATTTGTACCTAGAGTTTTCCTGGTCTTGCCTGGACCATAGTCTGGACAAATCTCTCTCACCTGCCAGTCCCGCAGCTGCTCAGTCCCAACCAAGTAAACACACAGAGACTGATATTGCTTACAAACTGTATGGCCGTGGCAGGCTTCTTGTTGTCTAGTTCTTCTATCTTAAATTAACCCATTTCTATTAATCTATACCTTGCCACGTGGCTCATGGCTTACCAGTACTTTACATCCTGCTCCTCATCTTGGTGGCTGGCAGCATCTCCTGACAGCCTTCCTGTTCCCAGAATTCTCTGCTTGTCCCGCCTATACTTCCTGCCTGGCTACTGGCCAATCAGCATTTTATATATACAGAGTGATATCTACAGCAAACATTATGACCATAGTTTTTATTAAGTCTTTGAATTACTTTTTATGGTTGAGTGGAGGTTATTATCTGCTAATTGCAAAATTTAGGACATCTCACATTTATCTGCTTCTATAAACTGTAATTGCAATTGCTATGTCTTAATGTTCTGTACTGTGTACAGCTTATGATTTTACCATGTATCAGGTGTCATACATAATGTGTGAAAAAGATTCTAGTATGTCGTGTTTCTCTGAAGAATGATGGTTTTTGATGTAATAAGTGTTAAATTATTTACCAGTCACCACAAGCTAGTGGAGAATACACTCTGCACCATTTTCAAGTGGGTCAGTGTCAGTTTTGTTGTTGCCTTCATGACAAATCAGTACTTCATTAGAACACAGAAGGGTCATGGTCCCGGAATTCGAGTGAACTGTGAGGTGCTGATGGAGAACCTTCATTTGACGGGGTTCAGTTACCAGACTGCATGACAGAGAATGGTAGCTGATATGGATGCTACTTCTTCAATCTTTCTGTTTGCATTCTCTGGGCTCTTTAATGCCCTTAACTTCTCACACAGAAACAAACATTGAGGGGGACTTTCCCTTGACATGTGAAATATTATCTTTCTGTTGTCACATTCTGATTTCCTTGTCAATGTGAGCTTTTGCGTGAGTCCTCTGAGACCTATCAATGAGATTCTACTGTATCTAGCCATCCTGAATTTCTGAGGCTGAGGAGTTTTCTTTGATATGGGACTACAAACAAGGAAATCCTAGGAAAATAGAGAACAGGTGGTAATTTTTAAGTTTGCAGGAGAAAAGCCACAATCTTAGGCCTAATTCAATTCTGCTTGCATTCTGCCTTAATTTCTTTACATTTTCACACCACTTTAGACATTTTCTAATACTTAGTATAGTTGTTCATTTAATATTTCCCAAATAGTTACAAATATTTTCCAAAGAAGGATCATCTGCTGAGTTACTGCCAGAACTAAAATCTCTATTTTTATTTCTCATGAGATACTATAGAATCCAACTTTTAATTTTGAAATTTATGTACTTATTTAATTATTCTCTCTTACTCTCTCTATTTCTCTCTCTCTCTCTCTCTCTCTCTCTCTCTCTCTCTCTCTCTCTCTCGTGTGTGTATGTGTGTATGTGTGCTCACATGCACATGTATGTGCCATAGTGCAATTGTGGTAGTCAAAAGACAGCTTTTGGGAAAGGATAACTTTCAATACTCAGTTCTTCTTGTCTACCTCATCAAGTTATCTTTCTGGATGTTCCTGCCATTACACAGCTTGCTCCAGGCTATCTGTCCCCACAAGCTTCTGGGTAATTCTTTTGTTTCTGTCTTATTTTCTGTTATAAATGCCTGGAATACAGAAGGGCACCACTGCATCTGGCTTTTGAAGTGGGATTCCATGGAGCAGCCTCAGATCATCAGGCTTGTACCATGAGTACCTTTTCCTACAGATGGATCCCACTGACTCACAATATTGAATCTCATAACTTGCTTCTGGAGATAGTAGTGACCACAACAGTAAAACTATTACCACTGCTTCAAATTAAGAATAAAATTGAGCTGGGTGGTGGTGCCACACACATTTGATCCCAGCACTTGGGAGCAGAGGCAGGCGGATCTCTTTGAGTTTGAGGCCAACCTGGTCTACAAAGTGAGTTCCAGGACAGCCAGGGCTACACAGAGGAACCCTGTCTCGAAAAAATAAAACAAACAAAAAAAATTAATAAAATTGAAAATTTAATACAAACACTAAGGACAGCAGCCATAATCAATAAATATTCTCATTTAATTGCAATTCCTTATGGGTAAGAGGATATTAGTGGTGGTTTTCTTCATTCTTCTTTCTATAGTTTTCAAAGTTTAATATAATTTTATCTGCATGTATGTATATACATATACTTATAATTTACAATAAAATAAACTTCATTTTATTAATATAAATAGGTAAGATGATTACAAAATAATTTATTTAATAATGTATTTTGTAAGTACTAGAGAATAAAATATGTGTTGTGGGATATTACTTTAACTAGTAAAGATGTGTTACATTTGTTTCACCTTGTCTGTCTAAGGCAGCTGATTGGTGTAATAAAGAACTGAATAGTCAATAGCTAGGCAGTAGAGGGATAGGCAGGACTGGCAGGCAGAGAGAGTAAGTAGGAGGAGGAATCTAGTCTTGAGAGAGAAGAGAACGAGGGAAAAAGAGAGGGAGACACCTGGGGACAGACCGCCAGGCAGCTACCAGACAGACAGACATGGAAGAAGCAGGAAAAGTTAGAACACACACAACGAAAGAAAGGTAAAAAGCTCCGAGGCAAAACATAGATGAAGAGAAACAGGTTAAATTAAGTTATAAGAGCTAGTGGGACAGGCGGTTCAAGAAAGACTGCTACAAATGTGAAAATACTAGAAAACATATCAAAATAGCTTAATTTGGGGACTACTCACCAGAAAAGAAAATCCACTGAGGCCTACTAATCATAAATAGCATAATAGAAATTGTACCCAGACACTAAAAATAACTAAATTTTCTATATGGAGTCTATTTACATGAGAAAAAGGATTGTTATTGAAGTAGGTTATAATTTGTGGAGATTATTATGATTGTGCTGAAGGAATTGTATATGGAAATTTGTGAATGATAACAATCATTCCCATAAGTTTTATTATGTGAGTGACTAACTGAATTTACCTGAGAGAGTACTTTGGAATTCCTGAAGTGCCCCATAGGAGAGAAGACAGATTCTTCCCACACAGATCTTTACATCATCTAGAAAAAAATTGCTGGTTAGTGGGCTACCTAAGTATTTGGTTTGGCCACTTAGAATATTCCACAAATTTGTCTTACTTCAATTTCCTCTAGCAATTCTGACTTGAATTAAGTGACAGGTGTATTTCTATAGTCACTCCAGTGGACATGGTTTCTAATATCTTAGTGATCCATAACCAGCCTGTCCATTTCATTTATGTCATTTGCTTATTTTTTTGGTAGGCATTGAAAAATATGTTTGTAGGCCGTATTCTACAAAGCTATGGTCAGATTAGATATAGTCACTAACACCATGTAATTATAGACTGCCTAGGCTCTTTTAAATTAAAATTGTGGCTGTGAGGAGGAACCCTTGTCTTCCTGCTATAGTTAGGAGTGGGGACCATTTTAACAAAAAGGTACTTAAACTTGCCCTGTCTTCATTGAAATCACAGTGGAAAGAAAGCTATTGACCTCATGTGAATGCTGTTATTGTTTTAACTGGATTTTGTCCACATGCCATGAAATAATTATGCTTAAGGGTAGTATCATGCAGGTTTCGTTGATGTATCTGCCAGATAGCATCTCCTGAACCTATGTCATTGGCAGACACCAACATTAATTTTTTCTGCTTTTCTAAGGTGTAATTTTGAGGGCAATGGTGGAACTGGGATTCTGTTATCTTAAGTTCAATCCCCATCCCCCAAACTTCTTGCTCAAATGTCATGTGTATAGGATGATCTTTATCAGAATAGGTTTTGGTTGAGAGATGGTGCACTGGCACATGCCATGAAGACTTATGGCAATTATCTTATCTGTACTTTTTAGTGAGCATCTTCCATATGAGATGCTAACTCTACAGGAAGTGTGAAGCACTTGATACTTTCTTTCCCAGGATATGAGAGTAGGGAGTAGGGACTTCCTGTATGGCTGATTAACTAAGTTGGAATAAGAGAGTTCCAGTGTCCTCAAAGCTCATTTGGTCAAGAAAGAAACTCTAGTTAATACAAGATTATTCCAAAACACCTAAAAATAAAATTGAGGAAACAAACGTCAGAGAACACAGAAGAAATGGGAGTGTCTCGGAACTACTCAATCGCACACTGTTTTTGCTCACTGGTACACACAGGCATAAGCAAATCAGGGGGGTATTTTGTGATCCTTACTCAAGCAGATGTCTCCATGCAGCCATGTTGGTCAGCATTCCAACAGATGGACGGCAGACAAGGGAGGACTAAGGTCCTGAGAAGCACAGGGCTTTCCCCATGCCTTATCCTATCAGTGTTTTCGGCTTTCATTCAATTTAAATTCACCAAACCTTTCTCCCAGGATAGTTCACTGGGCACAGCTACTCCTTTCTTACTGCCTGTTGCCCCTCCCCCAATGATGCAATCAGGGTTTAAGATTACATGATTTTAAGATAAGGATTGTTCTCAAATCTGGCAAAACAAACCCTCTCTCTAGTAATTCTCTTTCTGGACATACGGATGCATTTCTTTTTTTAACCCCCCCGTGAATGGAAATCCTAGCATGTTGGTGCAGGAAAGGGTTAAAAACTGCTGGCAAGAAATCACGCATGTGCTAATTCTTGCTGCAGCCTCACATCTCTTCAACTTTGACCTCAGAGTTAATCTGCAGGAGTTAATCACGAAGAGCCTCTAGTGATTTTTTTTTCTATTTCTTTTAAATAACCACACAACAGAACCACACAAACAGAGCACAGCCCCATTTAAAAAGAAAGAAAGAAATGAAAAGAGAGCAAATACATAAACAAAACTAAAAGGACAGACCCCTGGGAGTTCATGTGAGCGCACAGGGCATGAATGTGAGCGCCTTTCTATTTCTCTCATTTGCCTCCGTATGCATCTCTGGGTGTACCATCCCCCCCTGCCTCAATTATATTATCCTCCCAGACTTGGAAGCTGCTGCCTGAGCTAACGCTTTGATGATATCTGCAAGCGTTTGTACTGATCTTTATTTCGGCCCCCTGAATATTAATTTTCGAAGCTGGTAGCAATACATCTCCTGAGTGACGGGACCTACTAGAGGCAGGTGGGGGAGCCAGCATCAAATCATCAGCATAATAATAATACAAAGGGGAGGGATTCTTCTGCAACCCAGAGGCGAGAGGAAAAAAAAAAAAAAGCGATGAGTTCGCCAAATACATGGAGCATTGGAAGCACAGTCTACTCTCCGGTATTTTCACAGAAAATGACGCTGTGGATTCTGCTCCTGCTATCGCTCTACCCGGGGTAAGATGGGCCGTTTTCAGCGTCGTTTGTCTCTAGAAAGATGTGGGGGAGAGATAGGGTTGTGGAAGAAGGGAGACCACCCAGATTTGAGACACTCTTCTGGGATTTAGGCTTTATAATTTAGGGAAGAGTGAATACATGGGGTGGGAGAGAGATGGATGAGAGAGGAAGGACATATTGACTTATTTGTTAATGAACTGGGTTTTATTTGTTTATGTTTTGTTTCAGAGCGCTAAAGCTCACCTCATAGACTCTGTGTTCTGGGAATAGCATTTGAATTTGCTGCAATCTGATATCAAGTGGGTTGTGCTCGCACACGCCGGCATTTGAGGCCATATTGAAGGCATTTGGGTGGGGGTCTGGAGGAGAAAATTACAAATGGGGTCCTGGCAAATACCAGCGTGGTCTGTGTGAAGGAGTATTGGGGGCGGGGGCCGCGCTGTTTCTATTTTACACTATAGGCTTCTTTGGTCCTGCACCTGAGCATTCAGTCAGCCAGGTTTTCTATCCAGCCCCATTGACCCGGCAGCTGAATCCCAGATGGGCAAACGCGATTCAGCACCAAGGACAGCGGTCCAGCTGAGGGCCCTGTGGAAAGAGGCTTGTCAAACCTCCTACAGTTATCTCTAAATCTACAAAGGACATCCATGTAGTCAGAAGGCCAGTGGGCCAAGGCACAGCACAGGAGCCTGGGGACCTCACACTGGTTATTACTGCTCCCACCATCAGATGGGAGAGGGGATACTGCACATAAGGCAGTGCATATAGTTCAATGAATGTTTCGGGAGTATATCTGGAACAGAGTTGGCCTGGCTGCAGTCTTGAAAACATGCTCAACCAAGTGAATGCAATGCCAAAATCGTGAAGCATGCATGAGTGCTTTACAGTCTTCCTGCACAAATAAAGGGGAGGGAGGACCTGTAAAATTCCTGAGCATGACTGCTCCGTGAAATGTGTTTCATCTAGATTATTTAGAACTTCTTTGAACTAAGCCTGTGAGAGTAGAATCCCTCCACCAAGCACAGTGTCCCATGCTTCTATCCGTGGAAGTAGCTCTCACCACATTATGGTTTCCAACCAGAACAAACAACAGGCAATAAGTCCACTCTTGCCATAACAGCTCTGTCTGTGTTTCCATTTTGAAACAAAACATTGTAAGAACTACATCTGTGGTTGTGCTGTCCCCCACCTCCAATAAAGACATAAATCTATGGAAGATATCAAGACACTACTCCAAAGTTTTCTTGGAAGTTGATGTAGTAGTTGTAATAGAGATAAACTGAAGTGTTTGACAGTTTAACTACAATAAACAATGAATATAGATAGTTTCATTAAAAACCACAAGCTGGAGAAGTGTCCCAGAAGAGGAGAGGAACACTTGCTGGAAAGAGTATCATATGTCACATATCACAGAGTAGAACCACTAAAATATTTTTCTATTCAAAATCATCACATGTTTTCCTATTACACATTTTATGTAAGTTTGTAAAGTTTGTGTTGGGGAATCAGAGTACTCATAAACAGGACATTTTTTCCTTGTATTTCTACAAACCATGAAACCTGTGGAATAAAATCTAGACCAGGCATAGGGGAATGTATCTTTCCTTCTTATTCCCATTCATTTTAGTAAAGAATTTGCAAATAACTGCTTGAGCATATTCTTACCTATCTCACCTCCAAATCATTGTATGTTACTCCAAAATATTATTTTGTTTTTGTTATGATATGGTAGTATTTAAGATTTATGTGTTGTGAAAATGCTCTGATACAAATATTTTTGTGTGTGTGTGTCTTCACAGTAATGATATAGCGAGTAGCCATTGCAGTTTGGTGCAGTGGATGTGATCAGAGTTTCATTTGCTGCAGTTCAGTAGATGATCTATCTAAATGGCTGAGTATGGGTGGAGGAAAAGAGAAGATTTGATCTCTAAAGCTGGTGCAAAGGTGGGGGGTACAATAAGTCTCTTGAAAAAAATGGAATCCTAAGATTCTATGTTGTAAGCAATAATAGTAAGAGAAAGGTATTGAACATTGTAGGCTCTTTAATGGACTTTATTTTTATCTGTTAAACGCCAAATAAGCTTTTCTTCCTATTAAATGACTAAACTCACCCAATTATTTCGACATAAAAGCAAAATAAATCATAGAACAAGACACTAGAGTAAGCCTATTGAAAGCTTATAGCTCTCCTTTGAGTGAGAATTTCACAAACTTGGAATTTGCTCCACTCCCATGTATCTTGTTTACAACTTGTGAGAATCACTTGGGGACTTACTAAAATGGAAATTCCTAAACCACACGCTGGATGACTCTGAGTCATGAGGCCTGAGTGAAGTCTAAGAATGTTGATTTTAACAAGTTCTCAGAGTTCCTTTAAGAAAAATAGGCCTGTTGTCTGTCTATTTAAAAAAGTTTATTTATTGCTCCAGTTAATAGTCATAAATATTTTGTTTCTTACAATTTTATTCACCTTGGCACAGAAAAATCAATTCCTTATCTATAAACTTTCTAATTGTATATCAGTCAAGTATGCCTATAAATCAAAATTGAAAACTGTAAAGGATGTTACTATATTTATAGCATGTGTAAAAGTTCTTGAAATATTTTAATATATGTACCTGCATAAATATCTGTTTATACATTCTATCTACCACAACTATGCCTATTGGCAAGTATGTTTTAAAACAATTTTTAAAACATTCTATTACAGAGTTTGAAAAGTAGTAAAATTTTAATATACAGCAGAAATAATTGGGTATAGCAGGAAATTGCTGTACAAAAAGAGACATTTTATTTTGATTAGAACAAATTATCTTATACTATATTTAGACTGACAGATAATTATTTTCAAAGTATTAGATTGAGCAGAAACATATTAGATTGAATTTTTGATAATAAATTTCAATTCTTCATTAAAATAATAGTTTTAATATTTTTACTTTGTATATTTTATAGATTATAATTTAATTAAATATTTCCCACTTCTCATCACTCCTTCTAGACCATCCCATATACTCCTCCTTGCTCTATGTCAAATTTATGGCCTCTTTTTTAATTAATTATTGTCAAATATATATATATGTATACACATATTTATTGAGTACCATTTTAATGCCTATATTTATTTTCTCTCCTTAGCTATTGATGGATAAAAAAAGTTTCAGATAAAATATTGAGAGCTTTAAAAAATGTTTAATTCCATAATTATATTTTATGCTGACTTTTATTTTTGTGGACCACAACCATAACCATAAAAGAAGATTTTTCAATATAACCGACTTGTTGACAGAGTTAATCTCGATGGGCAAGCTTGTTACTCTATATCTTTACAAATGCTTTACCTTGTTTTCTCTAGAAGACTACTTTGTTTTTCATAAGCACACACACAATTGCTTTGGTTGTCAACATAGAATTCCAGTTAGTCTGCCTTAAACACCTACCTGAAAGGGTAAAATAAGAGACTGTAAATATGATTCAGAATTTCCAAGAATCCTTTTCCCACCACACTGTAAACCAAATACCTGGATAGCAGGCTAGGATTTCAAAACCGTTTTCTGTTTTGTTGTTAATGTTTCACTTTGTGTCGCTCAGGCTGGGCTACAGGTTAAGCTGTAGGCTGTGCTCCACGTCAGTTTAAAAATTAAGTTTTTGTTTAAATAATTAACCACATAAATACCTTTCTGATATCCCAGATTCGTTTTGAATTTAATCTAAAAGAATTAATTCACAAAAATTTGATTTACTGTTAAAACTTATTTAGATATTTTGTAATTTCCACTCAAATTGGTAGGAAGTCAAGACTGATTGTAGGGACATCATTCCTGTGGTTCATATTGTGCTACCAGTCCCATGGTTCCTTGTTGATTATAGCATCTTGCTTAGTTTGTCAAGCATGGATGTTTAAAGTTTTAAGTACAATGTAAATATCTCACAAGTAATCTTGTCAAGATAACATACTTAGAAGAACAGAGGGTAGGTAAGTTGGAACCAATAATGCCACAGGTAATTAGTGATTGATTTAAAACAAAATCAGCTATGTTATGTGTGCACACATGCTTATCCACTTACTATGTACATGCTACTTGTTTACTTATTATTAAGCGCACATGTCTTGCTATATGAATCCACAAAGATTCTCATATTGTTACTTCTTATCTGTTGTCCTTAGGCAAAGTACTTAGTGCGTCTGTAATTCTATTTCTAGTCTGTCAACCCTGGGTGATAATGACTGTTTCACCAATCCATAGTGAAGATTAGATGTAGTTGGCATACATATATGTAGTTCACTCTATCCACATATATGGCAGAAGTAGATTTGAAAGTATGTCTGTTTATTTCTGTTTTTGAAGATGCCTTATTTTCCTCTAATTCTGCACAACATGCATCATGCTGGGGGTTGTTTCTAGAACATGGACATGCTAAGCACTCACATCCCGGTCAGATGGTTCCTTTTCTTGACATCAACCTGAAACAAACAAACAAACAAACAAACAAACAAACAACAACAGTAACAACAACAACAAAATCATGTAATATTCATCCAAATTGAAATACTGACTGTTTTGACATCTATACTGGTTGAATTTTCAGACTGTTTAATTAAGAACTTTTAATCAGTCTTCTTGGATCAATTTGGTAAAATTGTTTTTGAAAAATCACAAGCACATGCCATTTTAATAAAGCCCAATTGTACTATATCAGGTATGACATATTCTAGAAAAGCTTAGCTCCAAATGCCTCTTGGACAAATTACAATATTTAATCTAAATTTTTCTGAGGATTCCTTGAGACCTTAGTATTTACCAATTTTTTCACCATTAAAAGGTATCAGATTGTACTATCTGGACAAACATGCTTAGACACATCTTGTTATTCACTGGCTTTATACATTTAAGGACATACTAAATGCAATGGTCTAAACCCCAAGGTAGAGTTGTATTTGGGAAAATACATTTTCCTTATGGTCATGTATGTCAAAGAAAGGGATAGCTTACTTTGTAATTCTTTGACTATGCAGGAACTACTACTACGGCACATCACCAGTGTTTAAAAAGTCTTTGTCTTCCATCGAGCAAACTCAGGAAAATTTGCTTAATACTGTTCTTCAGTTTTCTAACAAAATTCTTAGAAAAGTGGATGATGAAAAGATGATATTGAATTAATAACACGGAATATTAAAGCAGAAATAACATCATTTTATCAATGTCTGGAAACTTAAATATTCAAATACATAGATATTAAAGGACGGATTTTTTTTAAATCACTCCTGTCATACTAAAGCTTACTTGAGTAGCCATGCTATGGGATCTCCTAATATCAAAGCGCTGGTGTTTTTATTTCTGGAGGAAAAAGTAGTTTCTGTTTCTAGGAATTGATTACAGTTTTTAGTTTTTACTATCATGCTTATATCGGTGTTCTTATACCCTTGGTTGGTTTGTTGGTTATATGACAAAGATATCACTTTTTCTTTCAAAGAACTGTCATAAATGAGAAACAAGGGGATTAAGGGATATATCTAGAATTCTTAAATATCAGCTTCAGAGAAGACCCATATTCCTGCTGTTTCATTCCTAGTATACACAACACACTGTATAAGTATAGCCACCTAAAAACAATTCTTAGTACTGGAAAACACACAGGTTGTTTTGAAATGCAAGAGGCCTCTTCACATTGCATTCCTGGGGGAGTTGTTCCTTGTTCATTTTTACCATATACTGGAGATTGAATGTCCTTTAAAAGAAAATGAAAAAGCCTCTTTTAAGTTACATATTAGTGGCATAGGGTAAAAATAAAACTTAACTCCAAATCATATTAATCCTTGTAGCATTATATTACGAGAGCATAAATATGGTAATAATTCTATATTATTATAACATCACTGTACAGCTGTGCACAGATAAAGTACCACGTAAACGGTAAATACGTAGCACTGACATTACACTCTCCACCCATTCATAAAGAAAACCATAAGAACAGAAAATAACATAGCAGTTGGCAAAACAAGGGATGTTTTTTAAAAGCAAAGATCCTTTATAGTAATTGAAACCCTGCTATGAATACAAGTTCAGCTACAGAAACAAGTCCATGCAGTAGGGCATATTGAAAGTAAATTCTGTAATTTATTCAGGCAATTTTATGGTAAAATGTCTCAAATAAACTAAATATACTATGTCAAATTTCAATGTATATATTTGTTGTAGGAAAAATTAATGATAGATGGTCTTCTGTATTGGTAGTTATCAGTCCTTTTCATAAGTTGATTTGGGAAATGTACTTAAATGGATAGTGAACACTCTTCACACAAAATTTGGTGTAAATGAGTCAGGCATAGTGGTGCATGCCTTTAATCCCAGCACTCAGGGGTCAAAAGCAGGAAGAACTCCTAGAGTTCAAGGCCAGCCTGATCTGCATAGTGAATTTCAGGACAGCCCAGGCTAAACAGAGAGACACTATCTCAAACACAAAAGCAAAAAAATTATAAATAAAAAAAACATTTTCTTAATTTAAAAAGGGACAGTATTGAGTTAGTTTTACTGTAGTGCCGGAGTATGCAATTACAAAGCAGCAGAAGCCACAAGTTCTGTTCTCTTAGAGTTTTCAACCTAACGCGTTTGTATACAGGTTATGAACAGAAAGGTATACAAATAATTATTAAACTTTAACCAGATAAAGTTTAATGTTGTACATGAGAGCCACATGATGCTACAAGCAAGCAGGGTGGAGTTCTAGTGGTGTCAAAGCACAGGACAGAGAACCCGAGATTCACAAATACCTGAAATTCATCTACGAATATCTAGTTGCACAGTTTTAGTATTGGATGTTATTTTCTTTTCTTGTTCTTCACAGCTTTAAGTATAATTATGTAGGTATCTTTCATATGTATAACAAAACTATAAGTTAATGATATTTATTTTTGAAGAAGTATACATTTTTGGGAATGTCCTAAGCCTATTTTTCTCTCAGTATTTAGAAAATAACTATTTAAAAGACACACTCGCAAAAAATACAAAGGGCAGTGATAAGAGTCACACTGTGCTCTACGGCACTGACTTTGCATATATATATATATTTGGTGTGCAATCTCCATACAAAATTTGGTATAAATGAGTCAGGTATAGTACTATTAATATATTATATTAATTATATATGTATATAATTATATATGTATAACATAATATAATATATTTTAATATAAAACAAAGCCTTGTGGTTCATACTTGGCAGTGGATATATAATTTTTTCTTTCTTAATTTTTTAATTAATTTTACATACCAACTACAGATATCCCCTCATACCTCATCCCAATCCCCACTCTGTCTTCCCCCCCTCCCAGACCCACCCTTCATCCCCTCCTCCAAAAGGTTAAGTTTTCGCATGGGGGAACAACTAAGCCTGGTACATTTAGTTGAGGCATGACCAAGCCCCTCCCTGCTGCATCAAGGGTGAGCAAAGTGTCTGACCATACGTAATGGGATCCAGAAAGCCAGCTCATGCACCAGTTTTAGATCCTGATCACACTGCCAGGGGTCCCTCAAACAGACCCAACTACATATCTCTCTCCTGTACACAGGAGATCTAGCCCAGTCCCATGCAGGTTCCATAGCCGTCGGTCTAATGTTCCTGAGTTCCTATGAGCTTGATTCAGTTACCCCTGTGTTTTTCCCCATCATGATCTTGACCATATAACCCCTCTTTCCTCTCTTCCACTGGACTCTCAGAGCTCAGCTTAGTGCTTGGTTGTGGATCTGCTTCCATCAGATACTGGATGAAGGCCCTATGATGACAGTTAAGGTATTTACCAATCTGCTTACCAGGGTAGGCCAGTTCAGGCACCCTCACCTCTATTGTTAGTAGTCTTGTGGGGTCGCCATTGTGGATTCCTGGGAATTTCCCTAGCACCAGGTTTCTCCCTCATCCCATAATGTCTCCCTCTATGAAGTTATCTCTTTCATTGCTCTCCCCTAGCTCGACTATCTCACTCCCTCATGTTCTCACCCCCATCTCTTCCCCTCTATTGCC
Organism: Peromyscus aztecus; assembly: GCA_902168405.1. Lineage (NCBI taxonomy): Eukaryota > Metazoa > Chordata > Mammalia > Rodentia > Cricetidae > Peromyscus > Peromyscus aztecus. The sequence goes on along the minus strand of CABHPQ010143467.1, from coordinate 1,325 downwards.
CATCCCCCCATCCCCAGTTTAATATAAAACAAGGTCTTATGGTTATATACTTGGTAGTGGATATATTTTTAACTATTATCTCCTATTGGTATATCTCTTTGAGCCTTTGTTAATTCAATATAAATAGTCAAATACAGTCATAAAAGATGCCATGGACATCTGCATTCTACAAATAACTCTAGAAATATTGAAGCAAGATCATTTGGATACATCAGAACCAAAACTACGTGGATGGAGGCATTCAGATTTTAAATGTAAAAGAAACTGTGTCATGTAACAGTACACATAAGGAGCTTTTAGTTCATTTGGAGGTTTTTATTTTATTTTAGCATTTTAAAAAAATAATATTTTGGTAAAAGTGATGCTAGTACTTACGTTAATAAATTAACTGCCTTATAATTCATTTTCTTTAACTTTCCCTCTCTAACAATTAAGAAAATAATTGCTATACTGCAAGGATAGACTCATCTATAGTGCGCAGACATATCCACAGAAATGCAAATTTAAGATTTTGTCTCTTTATTTACAAATGATATGGAAAAGTTTTAAAAATTATTCCTTTTTACTTTCTATCTCAGGAAAGATAACTTTAATAAAGCTATTTCCCCCTAAGTATATGCCCAATAACAATTTATTTAATTACATAATATTAGGAAAAATATTTTGAGCTTTCCCATAGTCTCTTCCCCTAAACTTTGAAATTCATCAACTGTGGCTACAAACCAAGAGAAAACTAGCAACAACAAAACAGCACTTAAGCAATACATCCTAGGGTATGGTGTTGTCTTTAAGAGGACCAGCTACTCTATATTAGGCCAGAGACTCATTTATACCTAGTCATTTACTTACATAATGAGCCTCAGTCACCTTATATAGTTTCTCTTTGCCACATTCACTTTTATGTAAAAAGGAAGGTTATCATTCCTCATATGTTTACTTTGAGCAGTGAATGGTAAATATACTTGTGCTTATTACTTCTCTTACTAGTGCAGGGTCATTGTGTATTTCCTGGTCTATATGCTCTTCCATAAATGCCAGTTCCTATACCAATGTAATATCCTGTCTTCCCCCGTTAAACTCTAAATTTTGTGAGCATGCAAAAGATACATTTCTTAATTTTCTAATTATTTTGTTTTCAAATTTCTCATCCCTCGCCCCGCCCCCCCTTTTTTTAACCTGGAATGAGGTAAGAAAACTGGGGGAAAGACTGTAATTTCTAGAATGCCTGCACTATTGACTTTAAGTATATTGTTTCTGTGAACCAGAGACTATAAGGATAGGGACAAAAACCTAGTAAGAATGTATGTCACTTCATGGGACTCCTT
>CABHPQ010143466.1:0-51936 GCA_902168405.1 Peromyscus aztecus | reverse complement strand
ATATGCCAGATACTGCTAACAGTTCAACATAGAGAATAAAGTAACTTTCGCTGGGCAGTGGTGGTAGCACACACCTTTAATCCCAGCACTCAGGAGGCAGAGGCAGGCGGATCTCTGTGAGTTCGAGGCCAGCCTGGTCTACAGAGCGAGTTCCAGGACAAGTTCCAAAGTTATACAGAGAAACCCTGTCTCGGAGAAAAAAATAAAGTAACTTTCATTAGTTAGAGCTAATATCCATCTTAATATAAAGAGCAGAGCTGAGCAAGTTGCAGTGTCAGAATCAACAGTGCCTTGCATGTGCTAGAGAAGCTGTGGGTAATCCTGCCTCTGCTGCCCGAAGCTCAGCTACAGCTCATAAGATATTATTGTGGTCTCTAACCATACAGATTGAACTTACAATATCCCTTAAAACATAGTGTGTAAGATGGATATTCCTATTCCTATGAGATACCTCTAAAATAATCTCCCAAGCTATGTGTTTGGCCATGCCATGAGAATACATCAATATTTGCTACATAATGTCTCTTTTAGAAATACGGGAAACCTAATTTTCATGAGAAATAAAACACTGATTTTAGTGCTTTCAAGAATGACCTGAAATGGGAAGAGCAGTAACTAGGCTGCACATATACAATGCCTGTAGTCTTTTCAAGAACAGAGACATTTTACCCATCCCTCCTAAAATCAGAGTGCTTCAAATTGTCCTTAGACCTTTTAAACAATTCAAAGAGGGAAATGTCACCAATAGTGTGAGAAAGGGTAGTATGTTGTCTCTATTTAATGCAGTATTACAAGAAAAAAAACTTCATTGAAAAGTCCTCCACTGCCATGAACTTCTGAATAATTACCCACTGCCTTACTTGAAAAGCTACTAATTAAGACTTATCAAAAGTCGTCTATTGAGATTCTGGTCAAAAATTCTCTTTAAAACCAAGTCAAGTCAGGCACAGAGGCACAAGCCATTAATGACTGCACTCTGGAGGCAGAGGCAGGCAGATGTCAATGAGTTTAAGACCAGTCTGGTCTACATAGTAAGTTCCAGGCCAAGGTTACAATAGTGAGATTCTGTCACAAAAACACAAAATGAAAACAAAAAACACAAACAAACAACTAAGTTGAGAAAATTTAGACAAAGAAGTAAGTAAACTGTTTCACCATCTCAATTTTCAAAGTAACTCAGAATGATACATTCACATTGACAGCTTAATGATGTTCAAACACATCAATCACATTCACAAGACATATGTCAACTAATTAATCAAAGATTCTATATGCATTCAGTAAATTACCCATGAACTAGATCTTAATCAAGTTACTCTGAGTTTTGACAATATTAAAAAGTTGCTATCAAGTGATAAGTCAAAAGACAGCCTGATGCAAGCACAGTTGGTGGTAAGCACCTATAATCCCAGCCAGCATCTGTGAGGCTAAATTAGCAGGAGGACCATGGGTTCCAGGCCAGCCTGGGCTACACAGTGAGACTCTGTCCCAACAAAACAACAATAAAGCCGGGCGTTGGTGGCGCACGCCTTTAATCCCAGCACTGGGGGGCAGAGTCAGGCGGATCTCTGTGAGTTCGAGGCCAGCCTGGGCTACCAAGTGAGCTCCAGGAGAGGCGCAAAACTACACAGAGAAACCCTGTCTCGAAAAAACCAAAAAAAAAAAAAAAAAAAAAAAAACCAATAAAAAATAGTAACAGCTACTAAAGTGTCAAAAGAACATCATTATAAAGTGTTTTAAGTCACACACATCTTAATAAGAGCATTGTAAACATGTTATGTTATTCTCTAGGCATTATGAGGTAAAAAAAAAAAATTAGTGACCAACCTTGAGGTTCACGAACTACTTGGCGAGCACTATTTGTCAAAACACCATCAGACCATTCTCGTGTATCCATGTCAATATGTCCTAATAACTGGTGTCTGGGCATAGCTTTGGGATTCATAGTGTATTGTTTTACTACTTTGCCAATTTTACAAAGTGCAGCCCTTAACATTCTCCAAAGGGTAGACTTGCCAGCACCACTTGGACCAACAATAACAACTCCTGTCCTCTGGCGCAGCTGTTCATACAATTCTAGAGCCTTCTTCATCTGGTAGGGAAGAAACATGTTCATATATTACTTACCACATTCAGTCATACTCAGTTCTATTGACATTGTGCAAACACCCTTCTACTGGGACTTCTTCACTGGAAAATAAAACCTCAAGTAGACCACAAGCTAAATAAATCAGAACACATTTACAATATTACCTTTAAGCTCAACATCTGTCTTTTAAAGAGGTTGCTTTGCATGAAGTTGAAAACATACATCCTTTACTGTTTAGTCATTCATTCATTCTGATAAATGATCTTCCTAAGTTACTAATTCATATCCTACTTCTCAACAAAAGTCAAAGCGAAATGTTCATTTTAAATAATAATTTGTTCCACATAAAGAAGCTCTGTTAGAAGAATTCCTACTAGTAAATTATCAAAGTGCAACTAAATCACATGTAATTAATAAGCAAAAGTTTATATGACCCATCTATCCATCTAATCACACATAAGATGCTATGATGGGCAGCAACCAGGAAAAAAATGTTGAACAAAAACATATATTTGGGATCTGTCCCTGGTGCATGCACAGGCTTCTGGGAATCCAGTGCCTGTGGTGGGATGCCTTGCACAGCCTTGGTGCAGTGGGAAGGGGCTTGGACCTGCCTAAGCTCAGTGTGCTGGGCTCTGCTGACTCCCCATGGGAGACCTTGATTTGGGGGATATGGGGATGCAGGGTGGCTTGGGAAAGAGGGCTGGGGGGTGGGAGAAGTAAGGAGGGGGATCTGTGGGTGGTATGTAGAGTGAGTAAAAAATTTCTTAATAAAGAAAAATGAAAAAAAACATACATAGATGCTGTCTTTCATGAAGATTATTATCTGGTGGAGAGTTAATATATAGTTAACATTAAACATGCATGGATGACAGAAGTAATGATACAACATAACAAGAGTCCCTATTCGGAACTTGAAGACCCAAAAAGCATCCTGGAGTGAGATTAAAGTTGAAAGATGAAAAACAAATTGAAAGATGACTGATAAGGATTGTTAATCAGGATTAATCTATGATAAAATACCCCTGACGTTACCTGATTGGGTATGATTTCATAATTGGCCTCCTCAAAGACTTGTCTTAATGCAGCACTTAATTCACTGTACTCTACTTCTTTAAAGTCAATTCCAGGAAAGACGTCTTTGATCAGTGCATCGAACCGGGTGCAATCAGCAAATGTGAACTTTGACATTGTATTAAGCCTCAGTGCTTGTACCACAATATGATTTTCATTAACTACAGAACAAGTTTTATTTATAAATTATTTTTATTATCAATTCAATGATGATAAAACATTTCAAATAAACTAGAGCCTTAATATCACTACTAATTATTAAACAGCATGCTAGAAACATTTAAAAATAGTAAGTCATAAGTGCTACATTTCCTTTTCTATGTTTTGACTACAGAGAAATAAATTGGGATACAAATCCCTGTATACCAGACTTTCATAGTAAAAATCATCATTTCCATGTGTATATTACTTTACTTTTTATGTCATATGATCCTCTGATGGTCAAGTAGTTTAAAAATAATTACTATTATTATTTCAGCTTTTCATACAAGGGCATTAAGTCTCTAAGACAACGACAGGGGAGTAAATGTTACAATTAGGATTCAAATTCAAGTAAACCCACTCTAGATTCAAGTTTCTTCAAATTCTGATGTAATTTACAAAGAATTTTCTTCCTAAAATAACACTCTAAGCCAGCAGTTCACAACATAAAGGTTGCGACCCCTTTGGAGGGGTTGGTCAAACATCCCTTTCACAGGGGTCACATAGGACCATTAAAAAACACAGATATTTATATTACAATACATAACAATAGAAAATTACAGTTATGAAGTAGCAACAAAAATAATTTTATGGTTGGGGGTCAGCACAACATGAGGAACTGTGTTAAGGGGTGACAGCACTAGGAAGTTGGAGAACCTCTGCTCTAAGCAGCAATCTTTGATTCACCTTGATCTAACTAGCTCAAAAACCCATTCTTAAGCTAAGAGCAAATGCTCATATCATTACCAGATTCTTATTTGTAAGGCTATTCCAGACTAAGCAATAAAAATGCACAAAGGCAGAGACACTATATTTGAGTTTCCTGGCATTTCCCTGTAATTGCTGACTATCAGTAAGTAGATAAAAAGGAATGTAGCAGCTCCTGAGTTATTTCAAGTACTGAACTCATAGTCATTTTTATTTACTACACATGAATTTTGAGTATTTCTTCAAAACCATCAAAAGTAGAAAATTTTTAAGACCTTCACAAAACAACTGTCTACCTTTACATATGTCGACCTAGTAACAGAGTTCAAGTCACTTCCTTTTTGAAGACATGAGCCTTCAGGACTAAAGCACAAACAAGTTATGTCATGTCATCCTTTTTCCATGCTCATATCTCAGTCTTTCTTCTGACGGAAGTTTTCCTTCCAGCATTTTCTGTGGAACTTCATCGGGACAGAAATTGCTTAAGTCTGTTTTTACTGTGAAATGTTTTTCTTTCTCCTCGATTGTGATTGATAGTTTTTTAACTTAATTTTTACTAGCAACCTGAAAAAGATGACAACTCAGCCTCTCTGGAAGGCATATATCCACAGACAGGGCTGCTATGGAATGTCATTCTGTACCCTGTGAATATGTGCTGCTCTGACTGGTTAATAAATAAAACGCTGATTGACCAGTAGCCAGGCAGGAAGTATAGGTGGGATAAGCAGACAAGGAGAATTCTGGGAAGAGGAAGGCTGAGTCAGGAGTCACCAGCCAGACACAGAGGAAGCAAGATGTGAAGGTATAACTGAGAAAAGGTACCAAGCCATGTGGCTAAACATAGATAAGAAATATGGGTTAATTTAAATGTAAGAGCTAGTCACTAATAAGCCTGAGCTAATGTCCAAGCAGTTATAAACAATATTAAGCCTCTGTGTGATTATTTTATAAAAGGCTGCAGGACTGTGGGTGAGAGATTAATCCCAACTGTATGTCAGACAGGACACAGGAAACCTTCCAGCTATACAGGGCCCATTTATTCTGTGTAGATTGGAGAAGAGCATTTGCTTTTGCTTCCTATGAGCCAAGTATGGCCCGAGTACATACTGATGTGAAGAGTCCCAGCTACCCATGAAGGAGGAAAGGGAAAACCTTCACAGAAACTGCACTGATGGAAGCAGCTACTGCCCAGGGTGAGAGGCAGAGCTTCATCTTCGCTGTTTCACTTTGAGGGTGAGATAGACTTAGTGAAAGGTTTATAGCCACAAACTAGGGCACAGGGAAAATTACAATTTTACAGTAGAGAAGATTGATCAGTACCACCTTCACCAAAAAAAGAAAGCCAACATCCCAGGTGATGTCATGCCATGTACCTAGTGACAGAACATGACAAACAGAGCATCTGTCTCTGCCTTCTTCCCACTAAGAACCTAATCTTACCACATATACCACCTTTGTCTATTGGAAGGAAAAGCACCATGGCGTGTTTCCAATGTCTCTGCTAACTAAGGCTCATGCTCCGTGGAACACTAAACATTCCTAGAAACTTTGAGGGTAGATTCCTACAGTCTGAGGATGAACAAGCCACTTGCCAACTGCTTTCGTGACTGTTGGGGTTGAGTTTGCTTTGCTTTGATGCAGGATCTCAACATGGTTCCCAGGCTGGCCTAGAACCGAGTCTTCCTGCCTCAGCCTCCTCAATTCTGGGATTACAGGCATACAACAAAGCCTCTGATTCTATGAACATTAATTTTAAAAGCAAGTGCATTTGATTATGCTTTTACAAATCACCACTACTTCGTATGCAATGTACCCTTGAATTTTCTTGTAGGATATCAGGTTAAAATTAGATAAAAATCAGAATAAATTATAAACTTTAATTTATAAAAACACAGCAAAACTGCTCAACTAATTGAGGCAAGTACACCACACTACTTAAGGATGTTAAAAATAGACAAAACACATTAAGTTTTACAGAAATTGTCTACATTGTATCTGCAACCTTTTCAATAATATAAACTATTCTAAAGTAAAATAAAAAGCATACTAAAGTAAAAAAGTAAAGCATACTTTTAAAATTAAGCACTTTAAATAATCAATCATACCATCTTGTTTTGTGCCATTTTTCTTCAACTGTCTTAGAAGATTCCCACTTCCTCTCAGAACAGTCTTCAGTGCTCTCAATCCCCAATCATAATGCTGCTGGGGTGTCAAAAGTTCCCTGAAGTAAAGATGTAAAAAGCTTAACTTTGCAAGAAACTACTTTTAGCATCACATCCAAAGACATGTAGACTGAGCTGCAGAAATTAATACTAGAATTTCATTCATTTACACAAGAAAACCAATCACACAAAATAATCACTCAAGGAAACAGCTAAAGGGAGAATCACAGGAACAAGGTAAACCCATCATGAGGAGATGATGACAAGCAGCTATTCCTGTCCTCACAAAATCTCTGGTAGCCTAGCTTATTCCCCACCTCTAATACCATCCTGGCTCCCTATTATCTAGTAAGTGACATACATCAGAACTCTGGGGTGTCTAGGAAGCTGAAAATGAACCTCTAATCCTAAAAATAAAACATGGAGACATCCATCCTCAAGAGCTGCAGCTTCTGAGTGGTCAGCTAGGAAACTGGCGAAGTAAGAACCATTTAGTCAGAGCAGTCCACATGAAAAAAATGTATCAAGTTTATAACAATTAAGAAAAAGAACAGTTTTACCAGGCAGCGGTGGCACACACCTTTAATCCCAGCACTAGGGAGGCAGAGGCAGGTGGATCTCTGTGAGTTCAAGACCAGTCTGGTCTACAGAGTGAGTTCCAGGGCACTCAGAGCTGCATTGAGAAACCCTCTCTCAGAGAAAAAATTAAAATTAAAAAAAATGTTAAAAAGAACAGTTTTAATACAGATGTTTTACTATCACTTGGAATAAAATACATCATATCTACAGCATAATAAAAAGACAAACAAGCTCACCACATAAACTAGAAAAATAAGGAAATACAAACACCAATCACTGGAAACACGAAATGTGAATATTGAAATGGGAGAACCCACCTAGACAGGTTGAAAATGGCAACCAACTTTCTGCCCAGCTCTTTGGCATCTTTGAAGCCCTCTGAATACAGAATCACCTCTGCGATAAGATCATTGTCAGGACGTGACATCGCCACTGGCCTGAAAAGCTGCTTAAGATTATCTGGAAGCTTTTGCCTTCCTCCATAACCTTTTCCAGCAGGATTCATGGTGATAAAAATTCCAGAATTAGAATTTATTTCAACCTGAAATATTAATTTAGAATATAGGCAACAAAGATTTTACAAAGAGAAATTTTATCATAATACAATTTCTACATGTAAGCCCAACATTATAGCAAAAACAGCCTCCAATATACTAAGCATATCCTTAAGTAATACATAATGAACAGCTCAGGAACCCACAGGATTATAGTGAATTTCCTTCATAATAAGTTTCCAAGGAATGTAAGTTTAAGAGTAGACAACTCACTTCAATGTCTATTTACTCACAGTATGCCTTTGAAAGTCATGTCAAAGAGTGATCAAAATTATAAGCTTTCAGAATTAGACAAACTTTGATTCAAATCAAAGATTCCCTATACTTGTTATCAAGTCTTGGTTCCTTCATCCATAAAGTAGAATAGAAGTATTTGTATTCAAAGTCTGTATTGAGTATTTACAGAGACAATACATTAAAACACTATATACACTGTGATAGTTCAGAAACCTGAGAGCCATTTCAGAGATGAAAAGGCTAGTCACACAGGTCACAAATTAGAGGCAGCAATGCCCAGAGACCAGTGCAGGAGCAAAGCCAAGTCACACAAGGTATCCCCTACCTCTTTGCCAAGCAGCTCACATACAGTTCTGTGATTCTTCAAAGCATCCTGAATGGTCTGGATCTGCATGGAAACGGCCGACAGCACAGCTTCCTCCAGTCTATTGAACTCATCAAAGCAACCCCAGGCCCCACACTTCACCAAACCAACAAATATTCGCCCCATTGATTTCACATCAATGCCCTGAAAAAATAAAAATAGTTTTCATTTAAAATGATGCTAGTAATAATTTGCTTTTTTGTGCATATAAACAGATAAACTAATCATTTTACCCATCAATATCTCCTTTGCTTTTTAAATAAAAATTAAGGCAAGAATAGTGGTGCATGCCTGTAATCCTAGCCCTTGGGGCTGCGACAGAACACTGGTGAGTGCTAGTCCAACCTGGGCTATCTGGAGAGATCCTATGTCAAAGAAAGTCTAGAGTGGGGGGGAAATTAAGAAGTGACTCCTTCAAAACTCAGAGCAGTTTCTGGGAAAGTGTCCTCCAAAGAATAGAGCTAAACAAAGACAAGCATTCTTTTCAGTCTTTTTTGGTTTTGTTTCTCTTTTTCAAGACAGGGTTTCTCTGTGTAACCCTGGTTGTACTGGAACTCATTCTTTAGGCCAGGCTGGCCTCAAACCCTGAGATCTGCTTGCCTCTACTTCCCAAGTGCTGGGATTAAAGGCGTGCACCACCACTGCCCAGCTCATTTCAGTCCTTTTTGAGTCAAAGGCGGGAGGGGGGAGAACAAGGGAATCCGTGGCTGATATGTAAAATTAAATTAAATTATAAAATAAAATTTAAAAAAAAGTAAAAACCCCACACAAAATGTTTTGAAAACACTAAGATGTATTTAGGGCTTTATGTTTCATTTTGTTTTACTTTTCTAATTTAGTATTACCCTTGCTAAACAATGTTTTTCTCCGGTGTAGCACAAACATTCATTACACATTTTCAAATGTTTCTTCACAATAATTTTCCTTAGCCAAGTATGAGAAGAGTACTGTGTACAAACTCACAACACCCTGTCAATTCAAACCAAGTTTTTGTTTAATTGATTTAAAACTAGAATGATTTTCAAACTGAATGTGATAATGTATGCTTCTAATGCTAGCAATTGAGATACTGGGGGACGAGTACCACATAGGCCCAGGAGTCTGTGGTCTTCACAGGCAATAAAGCAAGGCATCACCATTAGTCAGTCGGTGATTTGAAAACAAAATCTTCCCTTTATATGCACAAGTAAAATAATCCAAACATTTAACACAGTATGATTTCACACTTATTATTTATACCTCATCACAATTAAAAACTAAAACTTGTCTCCCAAGAAGTCCACCTAGCGCCTTCACTGACTCAGTTTTCCCAGTTCCAGCAGGTCCATAGGGATTCCCTCCAAGTCCCATCTTCATGGCTTGAGTCAGAGTTAGGTAGCACTTGTCTGTCAATGGAGTATAAACCAGCTTGGGAGTGTTACCCTACATAAGGGAAGCATGGTGTTAGTCCGTTCATGTTCTACTCCATCCAAGTAACAAAGCCTCATATGCAACACACATGTTTAACTGTTTAGCACAGAAGACATTCACATTTTTTCTTAGTGAAATAAATTTAAAAAGCAGAACCTGGGATAACTCTTCACATGTCTCATGGCCTGAAAGACTTAACCAGGGTCAAGTTTCTAAGTAGTCTCTTTCATTCTTAATGAGGGCACAAAGACAATGCTCAAGACAAACAGATCTAAGTATGTATTACACAGCAAATACACCACTTCTGATTTGTTAATTCACATAACTTATTTCCTGGGGCCTCAAAGTAAAACTAATCCTGAAAATTCTAATTAAAATAATCTGGATGTGCCTCCCCATGGGAGGCCTTGCCTTCTTGTGGGAGGGAGTAGGGGGTGGGTTGCTGGGGAGGCTGAGGGGCGGGAGAAGGGAGAGGGACTGGTGTGTAAAATGAATGAAAATTTTTTCTTAGTAATAAATAAATAAATTGATGAATTTAGAAAGTGCTTCTCAAGTTTCCTGTGCTGCAAGAAGACGACCAGCCCTTCAGCCACGGGCAAGACGTGTCATCACTTCCCCGCAGAAGGCCAGCCAGCTGCTTCCCAACATGAGTACTCCGATGACTGAGTCATTATGATAGAAAAAGGCGGAAAGAACACAACTGGATGTTTTTAGAGCAAATTATATGAATGGGATCTTTTATCCTTGCAAACTGAAACAATCAGCGAACATACTCTATCACATTTATAATCACAGTGCTGTGAGGAAAGACACACGCTCCACTGCTTTATTGGAACTGTCTATATATAACTCCCTTGAATTAAAGATAATCTGAAATTCCACATGAATGTTCCTCATGGGAAAGATACATCTCAGAGAATCTGATGACAAAGGCAGTGTAAGAAATTTTTGTAAGTAGAATAATATTTTACTTTTTCTTTTGCAGCATCTTGCAAATTCTGACATAAAAGACAGTAAAAATAAATACTGAAATAGAAGTAATTACGTCTTCCAATAGAAATTACCTTTAAATAGTTTCTACCCCACCCAAAAAAAAAAAAAAAATCAAATGCTTCTACCAAGAATCCTACCTGGTACTCGTACGTATACTGAAGTTCAGAATCCACCATGTGAACGTAACATGTATGGTCACTTTTCATATAGAATCTAACTTGTTTCTTCCAAGCCCAGTCGTCAGTTGTATGAACTTGAACTTGGTTTAATTGCTTCACAATATCAATATTATGAATAATATCAAGAATTAGTGCTTTAAGCTTAAGCTCCAGAATGCCTGATTCTACACATTAAAAAAAGACACAACATTAGTGTGAGCTACATCCTGTGCACACATGTCAAAGACTCTAAATGTCAATTTCAAGATTCACTGCAATACTGTGATAAATAAGTCATATAAAACCAACAGTCAATAAGTAATAGCAAAACTTTGTAAAAGGCATAAAATTCAGTCAGACGGGGAGCCAAGAAAGGACATACACCCTGTCCTCTTCCCCTCTAAATGCAGCAAAACCCCTGTATGGAATGGCTCTTACGGCTCAAACAGTAGGCAAACTGGGGTTGAGGGCCAGAATTACAACTGCTAAAAAGCCCACAGGCAAGTTATATTCTTTTGTTGTTGCTCCTTTGGTATTCTGAGTCCCAGACCATATAATCAGAAGCCAAGCTTGGGATAGAACAGAACTCTAACAGGCCTCTAGCTAAATAAAGTTTGAGAGGCAGGAAATGTCTCATGGTGCCCTAAAACACTGACATCTGGAACGCAGAAAGGCCTAAAGCTGCAGCAAGAAGGTATCTTCCCCCAAAATCCAAGGAGAAATCCAAGAGAAAGGGGCAAACCACACTTGTTCACTGTCCTCTGTTCTCCCAAGCAGCACAGCCAACAGACGCCCTCGGAGCACACAAGAGAATAAATACACATGGAAGGAAATGCAACTCCAGGCCACAGGACCTAAAGGGACACAGAGATGCCTAGGATGGCAACAGAGAAGGACACACTGGGATTTACTCATCAACTCCATGCTGCCAAGAGGTGACACTTCGGGAACTGGGCACCGACTGTCACACGAATACCACACATGGACTGGAGTCAAACGGCAAAGTCTGGAGAGAGACAGGCACTACAGGAGCCACAGCCCACAACTTGGGACTCATGTCACTAAATCAAAAATGTCCACTTACGCCTGAGAGTCAAGCAAGACCCAGACACTCATAACAGAGATGTCCAGGATATACTTCCCAGTGATTTAACACTCAAGGAGCCCGACCATCCGAGTCTACATACAGACAGACAACTGCCTGGTACTGGTGCTGGGGTGCAGCAGTCAGAAAAAACTAGGTAAGGCTTTAAGACAGTTCAAACAGTGCTCCACCAAGGCTGGGAGTGAGGAGGCACCGTAAGATCTGGCACTCAGCAGGCCGACCTGCTTACTAGAGGCCTTGCCTCAAACAACACACTCCAAAAGGTAACAGGCACTTCTGAAATGAATGGGAACAATGTCAACAAAGAAGTAAAACAACATATGAACAAACAGAAATTTTATAGCTGAAAACTACAAACCAGATTTTTTTCTAGCTTTGATTTAAATATATATAATGCTTTTTATTAAATCTTTGAGAAAGTAATATAATGATTTGATTATATCCACCCCTTACTGCTCCTCCAACTCCTTCCAGATTCACTCTTAAAAGTTACTGAGATGAAAAACACAATGGCACCAGAAGGAAGCCTGGAGTACGCACTGAGGTATACTGAGTCAATTAGTCTTTTCCTCTCAACTCTTTAAACTATATCTTAGAATTCAAAGCAAAAATGAGTGGCAGTACATATAAATGACATGACGGAAGGATAAAGAAATTCGTGTGAGTAAAACTTAGGCCTTCCACCTCAAGTAGTACATACTGATTTTGAGTACAAGATAAAAAGTTAAGTATAAGCCAGGAATGGTGGCACATCTTTAATCCCACACTTGAGAGGCCAAAGCAGGCAGATCTCTGAGTTTGAGGCCAGCCTGGTCTACAGAACAATTCCCAGAAAAGCCAAGGCTGTACAGAGAAACTCTGTCTTGAAAAAGCAAGAAAAAAAAGTGAGAAAGGGAGGAGGACAGACAAAAGAAGAAAGCCTTAAGTACCCTGTAAGTCACTGGAGGCCAACACTACCGAGCACTCACAACAGATGGCTAAGACGGCAGCAACACAGAGTGCAGTCCCCATACCCGAGTTCCCGGGGTCCTCGGAGCTCGTGTCAACACTGGTGTAGCGCTCCAGTTTGGCCACCAGTTGTGTCTCAATCTGGTGGAGGCTGTGGTCTTTGATGGCATTTTCTACATCTTCAGTAAATTTGATCTGCTCTGCCAAGCACAGTATCTATTAAAGAACAAGAAAAATGACTCTTCATGTGGATAAAGTCCTGCCGATGCTTCTTTGTCCTGCAAACACACACCCACATTACTAAACAAAACACGAGAGGATTAAAAATCAACATGGCTGGCTACCCATCTTCCATTTTCACATTGTAATATGAAGAATGATAGGAATGGTTTAATATATATATATATATATCGCCTAGCTAAAACTTACCCAAGGAAAAAGTTTTGGTATCCTGGTTTCACTGTTTTAGGTAAGTTCAGGCAGTTCAGGACTTTAAGAGATTAAGTCATTTTGTATTCTGTGCTTACGTATGATTCCCAGTGCGTGGGTATTACAATTGCTGGCGCTTACTAAAAACCTTAAAACTTACACCTAGTTTTCAAACTCTACCTCAGTACCAGTTCCCGAATGATAAACAATGAAAGACAAAGACTAGATTCAAATAATCTTAAAAGATTTTAGGAAAAATGACTTCTAATACACCTTCTCAGGGAAAACCACTTAAAGTTGTTTGGATTGGAGGGGCTAGGGACAAATCCTCTGCTACAACTTCCATTACATTTTTAAAAAACAGTATTGTGTGCATGCCCATACCTGTGTGTGCACCACAGCACACATGTGGAGTTCAGAAAATAACTCCCACAAATTAGTTCTTCCCTTCTACCCTGTGAGTTCCAGGAATCAAACTCAAATCATTGGACTTGGTTGCATGATGAATGCATTGTTCTGTGAGAACTAACATGCATTTCAATGCTTATCCAAGAGCTAAACTTCTAGGGGCCTACACCTGTTAACATTGATCTGGCCAAGTCCTAAACAGCAGCGTCCTGAGCACAATCATTACTAGTGCTCCATCATTCTACAGAACAAGGAAGAGGAGGTGTTGTGTCAGGAATCCAGTGTAGCAGGCATGCACTGCTGCTAACGCTGATTTGCAACCATCTCTATAACCCACCATGTGGCCTAGCTTTGAGGCTCCCAGCCAGTATTCCAGCTCAGTGTTACTGTATTTTAACTAAGTTCCTCCAGCTCCAGCATCTGAGATGACCCCATGAGAAGGGCGGAGAGGCAGAGAGGTGGCAGCAGTAGTACAAACCCCCCTCTTCAGTGACAACAGATTCATCACCTGAGGCAGGATGCTGGCTTCTGGACAATTCCCTCCTCCTAAATGTCCCCCCAGGGAAGTGATGGAGCCTGCAAACAGCCTGCTGCTGTACACTTCACCCTCCCTTCAGGGTCGAGGGAAGAAGACACGGGTTTTTAAAGGAATATATATTGTTGTTAAGTACTGAACTAAGGATATCAACACCAGTTATCTGAAGCAGCTGACCCATGCCTACCATACCCTAGACATGGTCCTCTCACCTGGGAAGGGAACAGAGATGGGTCGATTGCACCTTGTGAACTCCGCCCAGCAGTAATACATTCTTTCAACAATTGTTTCAAAGTTTGCTTCATTTCCAAAGCCAAATCATTCAACCATGCCTGAAATGAATGGAGAAAATACTATGGAGGAGTTGTGCGATAAATACAGTCTATGCTAACCACATTCTTTCAGGGCAGACTGGGTATGAATTCTTAGAGACTGCACTCCTCAAATGCATTGTGTAGTATATCATTCTTTATTATCTTGTTTTGTTTTGTTTCTTTTCACTTCTTGAGACAATGTTGAGTGCGAACACTCATACCCCAGGCCAGTACTGAGTACGTACTACTGACTGGTATGATATAAAAACCTATGCAAACATTTCCAAAGGAGCCCAGTTAATTCATTATGATGACAAACCAGTAAAGTCCCGGGCAAACAGCTCGCCGAGTCTCCTGGTGATCTAGTGATCAGGAAAGCTCAATCACAGAAGGGGTTGCCTCATCAGGATGAATACACTATAGGAGGGATCAGGCTGTCTTCTAAGCTGACAGTGTTCCAATGTTCCAATAATATATTTATCTACTCACTTGATTATAGGTAACATGATAAAATTTAATTTAAAACGTGCAGAGGGTGCAGCTCAGTGACAGAACCATGCCTAGCATGCACAAGGCCCTGGGTTTGTTTATCAGCACTGCCCACTAACTTCCCACACACATACGGGGTTAAATAACAGCTGCAAAACACAACAGCAACTACCCATCACGACTTAATAGTTTATCATATACAAAAATATATGCAAAAAAGCTACAGTTGTAGGTCTTCATCTCTTCTTAAGTTTACTCTAAGCTCCAGTTTTTCACTCATCTGTAGGCACTTGCCAGTACTGAAAACAGTTCAAAGCCACTGAAGCTAAAAGCTGAAAATCTGAAGCTTGGCATGGTAGTTTGCTCAAGAGACTGAGGCAGGGGGACTGACATGAGTCCAACCTGGTCTACATGAGCACCAGACTAGCCGAAACTTAACAAGACCCTGTCTCCAAAGAGGGACTCTCTCAGTGCTGGCCACAGAGATGTTCTGCTAATCATGAGAGCTGCCAGAAGCTCGGCTTCTACTTTACTGCCATAACTGATCTAGTCCATATCTTAGATCCACTGTGCCAACTGAGAGAAAGAAGAACACAAAACTCATAACCAACGATGGCAGTTACTTGGCAAACATCAGTGCTTTCAAAAACCTGACTGAAATACTTGAAATCCGATAGAATGTTGAGGCCTAAGCAGGACTAAGTGTGAGCCTAAAAACTACAAATCAAAGTGATACAAACTACTACTAGTGTCAACTTGTTTACTTAAATGATCTCATAAAACTCATATTAAAAAATAAGAATTATTAAATGTTTCACAAACTACCTGTGCATTTAAAGCCAAGTATTCTATTTAATTTTCAAAAGAATGTCATTGCAACAAGAGTTAAGATTCCCATTTCCCTGTAAGAAAATGGCCTCTCAGTCATAGAGCTGACACAATATGTAGCGAAGATTAATATCCAAGTCTCTTTTACTCCAGAACTAAAGTTCTTTATTGAATTAAATGCTGTATTTCAAAAACCAAAAATCCACTCTTTTTAATACCACAACTTTTGGGAGCTCACAAGGCCAAACATTTTTTAAGATAAGGTTTGAGTTTCCTAAAAGACCTAAATTAACCAATTCTACCTTACAAACTGACTCAACTGATACAAATTTCATATGGTTCATTTCATGAAACAGAACTGCTCACCTCTACATTATTTGATAGGAGAACTTTGCTTTTAAAAGGTACAACTTCTCCCTCTAGTGACTTCATTGCAGTTATATGTTTGGACTCCTCATCAAAGCACACACTGTTAATGCCTACAACACAAAAGCAACACTGGGCTGAGGGTGCAGTGGGGTGCACAGCACTGTCACATCAAGCACAAGGCTCTGGATCACATCCCTGGCACCACACACACAATAACCTAATCGAAAGCAGCAATATAAAGACAAAAAGTTAAAGGATAATGATGAATATGCTATACACACACACACACACACACACACACACACACACACACACCCCACCACCATCACCACCACCACCACCACCACCACCACCACCACCACCACCACATATATTATATACTCAAATAGACACAACAGGATTATAATGTACATGACATAACATATATAGTAGTAATCTTTGTATTTAAATGTCTTAAGGAAAAAATACTTTCACTGGGTATTCTTATTACTAATTTTAAATATTGTATTAACATCTAACCATAACAACATTCACTGATCGTTCTACTATTATATAGCTACCTGGCTTGTATGTATGTTTATTCATTTAATTTTATCATTTTCCAGGAAGAATTTTAGACACTCTAATCAACTAATACATAGCAATCCATCAGAATGCTTAACTCTCATACATCACATAGTTCTTTGGACTATGACTAGGAAGTTTCACACAAAGCCTAAATAAACATTTACTTAACTAAATATTTGGCTATTTTTTTAAAATATATATCCAGAGAAATGTATGAAAGTTTGCGAGTTTTATTTATCTTAACCCAAAACTGAAATAATCCAAAAGTGAAAACAGTAAATAGATAAATTCATTAGCAGGAAATAGCTTTAGTCATGTCAGTAAATGGAACATCAGCAACAGGTCACGGGGTAAGCAGACAAAGTAGAAATGATTCCAAGGCTCCCCAGAAAGTAGATAAACCCATCAACATGACAGGGGATAACCTGCGGCATCAGCCAAGCTAGACAGTGTCAGCAGCTGTAGGCATGGTATAACCATCATTCTAATCAGAAATGTCGCCTATGGGGAGCAGTTGAGATGTGCACATCACCAAGAGCTGTGCAGCAGGGTTCCAGGGCCTGACTCTTTTTCTGGCTATTACCAATGCATCACACATACCAATGCAACCCCAAAGAGGAAAAAAAAAAAAAGAGGAATACACAGGGATGATTCAACTTACATGAAGTTCTTAAAATGTCAGAAATCATGACTGTCTAGGCAGTGGAATAGGAAGAAGACTGACAACATGAGGGAATTCTCAGAGCTACTGGAAACGTTTTGTATCTTAAAGTGGTGGCTACACAAGTGTAGTGAGTATAGAGGGCCACACCTACAGGTTCAGGTTCACAGGCACTGGAAACTGTACCATAAAGGAGAATGTAGAGTACTTGAGATTTCATGGGCCAGTTTCTCTGTCTACAACAACTCAGATCACAAAGAATTCAGATCACAAAGGCAACAAGAGCCAATATGTAAAGCTAACACATATGATTATATTTCAATAAAACCCTATTTTAAAAAATGATGGTAAGATAGCCTAAGCACATGGGCTACAGTTTGCTGATCTGACAACAAATAAAAATGGTTTAAAACAATTGCCTTTGAAAGTTAATTTGAAAATACAGGTCTTTTCCAAATAATGTATCTAAGAAAAGTCAGTCATTCCTTTCTGGAGAAGCTTATTGACTTGCCAAAAGCACCCAACTCAAGTGGCTCAACAGCAAGAACACAAAGGGCACTAACTTTTCACTGAGTGATCATACCTATTCCCATTAACTGCCACTGTGCAGAGGACCCCAGCTTGAAATGCCCTTCCAGTGTCTGTGAACACAGCAGTCCCCTAGGAATCTCAGCTTCAAGGCCTTTCACCCCTAACCTCAACCTCAATATCCTGCTCCACTCTCGGGCCTTGCACAGCCTCTGCCCTCCTCGTAAGTGACCTCTCTTTGAATTAACACCTCTAACTTTCCCACCCCATCATTTTTTTCCTGACACCCCGAAACTGAGCTGAATTCCTCAGAGATGCCATTGTTGCACTACATACTTAGTTCCTCACAGAACTGCCACACTGCCACACTGGACTTACTAACTTACTAGCTTCACCAGTCGCTCAAAGTTGGGGGTATGAACTGTGTTCAGTGAAGGGCAGAACATTATGCCTGGAAGACAGTTAAAACTGAGTATCTGTTGACAGATGTGGATTCCTACCAGCAAACAGCTTCTTCAGATGGGACTGAATCACTGACGGGTTAGTGGACTGGCCCAGAATTTCTAACAAGTCATCATCGCCAATAAAGTAAAATCTTGGGAATGCTGACCGTTTTTCCTAGTATAAAGGAAAAGAAGAAAAAAGCTTTTTCTCTTTACAACAATTAAGATAGTGAATGTTATCATTTATTAAAGCTTAAAATAAGCAGACATGCCTCCAAAAATTCATTTAAGGATTTCTGACATCTTTGAAGCTGATCAAGTATTGTTAGTAGAGCATTTCGGATTCCTGCATGAGTAGTCAATGTGGTGACTCTATTGTCTTTCTTGATGTCCATCATTATTGATCTACAAAATAAAAATTATTTCCACATTTATGTTAAGTTTCTGCCTTAAATGAAAATATTTTCATGTTTCAAACTAAAAACATTTATCATTAACAATAATTTATTATGCTTCCAATAAACCATGCTTCATCAAATATTACAAATCCCCATTCATTCAGTAAATATTAAGTCCTATGTCCTAGAACTAATGGTCCAATGACACAGAAGGGCATTAAGTAATGCCCTGAAATACTTAGGTATAATACACAGCAGGAAGCAAAGGTACAAAGTGTTGGCACAGTAACTAACAGGACAACCCACAGCTTCAGCCTTCTCTGGGGAAGTGAACCAAGGTGACATATGCACGATGAATAAACAGAGCAAGAGTTTACATCTGAGGCCCTGGGAAACAGCTACGTGTTCCCAGACACCGAAGGAGAGAAGCGGAGGCTGGAGGACGGCAAGGGACACACAGGCTTCCTGCTTAGTGCAACGGGTCACCATACACACAAAAGTTAATTACAGGAATTAAGTTTTAAAAACAAGGAAACTTCATTTTAAATGATTATTCCTGCTACCGTGTGAAAAAGTTCAAGAAGTCAGAAGGCTAATGTAGCAGCTATGTGAGAGAGAAAGACGGAAAATGAGAACACAGACTGAAGGAAATGAAAGACACCAAGATGCCCCGTACGTCTTGCCAGCAGCAGCCAGCTGGCAGAACTTACTGAGTCAGCAGGACGAAAAAGCACTGGCGAATGATGCTAGAGAACTAGTTTCGCCCGAGGCTTGAGGATGTTTAGGAGTTTTAAAGCTTAGAAGAAAAGCACCAGATGTACACATAGGCAAGGTCTCAGCAAACAGGAAGAAATGACTCCACCACTAGTAAATATGACAGAGGGCTTCCTCAGACCTCAGGGAGGCTTCCTGCCTCGCAGGAAAAAGGGAAGCACCACTAAGTACATATATGAAGGATGGGAAAGACTCAGTTCAGACCAAAGTGTTTCAGAAAGACGGCACAGCAGAGGGCAGAGTACGACCGAGTGAGGACACTCACACCCGGGGAGTGAGGGGTCACTTAGACCGAGCACTTTACAACAGGAGCAAACGTCGTCACCCACTCCTACATCTACGGAGCTGTACTGACCTGAAATCTTCATCAACTTTGTTGAAGCGTGTCTGTTCTTTAGGCAAAGCTCCACGGCCAAAAATGGGCTCCAAATACACCCATTTTCTCTGAATATGGTTTAAATTCTGCATGTACTCATCTAACTGTGCAAGTTTTCTTTCCCAAATTGACACTTTATCTTCAAATCCTTTGTAATATGGAGAATCTTTTAAGGACTGAAGAAGGCATCTATTATCTCCAACCTGGTTCACTATGTCTTTCCAGTCTTTAATCAGCTTGATAGTTCGATTCTGGCTGTCTTCATAATCAATCAATGAGAACACTGCTCCAACTCCCCACAGATCAAGTTCACGCAAAGCTTCTCTGATGGTAACTTCCCCTTGTGCCCGACTATTTAAATCCTATTAACATGAAAGATTAATATTTGTTATTTCAAAATTAATTATCCCATAAATAAATCATAAGAAACACACTGTAGTGGTGTACGGTGGTCCACGCCTGTCATCCTAGCCCTTGGGAGGTGGAGACAGGAGGATCAAGGAAATCGATGTCCTCTTCAGCAGCACAGTGTAAAGCCAGCTACGACTGCATGAGACTGTCTCAATCTACACTGTAACAAAAACAAGCATATACATATATATGCATACACACACACACACATACAGTCTTACAAAAATACTATATGGCTTTTCACCATTAGGAAAAAGAGATACATTTTACATGTAATCCTAGAAAATAACTGGATATTGCATCAGGCATATTAGATATTAAGCATTCATGTTCACATGATCAAATATATACAAACTTCTGCCTTATGCTATTCATGTCTAAAGAGGGGGGCTAGGACTTAGCAGATAAAATGCCTAAGACTGGATGCCCAGCACCCACATAAAGGCCAGGCACAGCAGCACACATCTGTAATACCAGCACCAGTTTGGGAGACAGAAGGACCCCTGAGGCCTTCCGGCCAGCAGGCCTACCCAACCGGTGAGCCCCACATTCAACAAGTGGCCCTGTCTCACAATATAAGGTGGAAAGCATTAAAAGAAAAACATCTGGCACCAACTTCTTATCTCCACATGATTGTGCATGGGCACACACACACATAAGTGCGTGCGTGCGTGCATGCGTGTGTGTGTGTGTGTGTGTGTGTGTGTGTGTGTGTGTGTGTGTGTGTGTGAATGCATATATATGTATATGCTTGTTTTGTTACAAGGCACATGCAACTAAAAAATAAAACAAGAAAAAAAATTAAGCATCTACGACTGAAAGCTGGCAGAAGAAAAGGCCAAAATTTGAGAGACTAGAACAATCAGAATATTATGGAAACCTTGCTGCAAATTATTTTGCATCTGATGTGGTTAACAACTACAGTTATTTTGTGCAGGAATCATGTCATAACCTCAGAGATTAACAATCATGTTCTAGGATTATTAACAAACATAAAGCTTTACATTTTTATAGGAGATAAAATAATGAAGCATCAAAAGCATTCTACTTTATCACTAGTGGCCAAAACACAGCACAGAGCTCCTGACAGACTGTGTGTTGTTTTATCTTCGGCACAACTGACTGCACCTTAATCTACTGCTACCTAAGCCAACAACTGCAACTCCACAGTTACCAGCCTGTGTAACTCTCTGGCAATGGCCTGGCCACTCAGGCCCCAGACTGGTGGGAAATCTGTTCCTGCAGGCACAGCTTTAACTAAATCTCTATCATTCTATTTATAAATAAGACTTGGGGTGAAAACCTGCGAGCTTAGAGAGGTTGAGTAGCAACTAGCTAACCTTCTCTCCTTTCTGACGTCTCCCAAATTGCATGCAGTCCTTCTGCTCGGCCAAAACAAAAAAATGCCTCACCACTGCAAATCCCTCCCTACTATTTCTGTTGTGTCTCTCTGTCTCTCCCAGATGCCCTCTGATGCTCTACAATTACTTTCTGTCAACTAGTTGCTAACTCAGCCTCCTGACCCAAGGTTAGTTTTATTTAATTAACACAAACGCTAACTTGGGGTTCACAGTATGATCAAATATCCCCCAACAACTGTGCAGTCTCATTTTCCTTGAGACATTTTCCAGCCATGATTGGTAACCAGCTGGTTACCAGTTTCCCTGAAGGGCCTCTTGACCTCTAGCTTCTACTCACAGTATTCCACATGACTATAAGCGCACTGCACGTGAAATGACTCTTATCTGTTAGCATTTTTCATGCAAGTGAATTCCCTCTCTAAAGAAGTATTAGTAGTTCACAGTTTCCCTTCTCTAGGGAGGGGCCTCTACTAGTGTTTGTATAACCTCATCTAACAGGTCCAAACAGGTACAATGCATTACCAACCATGAATACTGGAACAACAGACACTGTTACTGCTTTACAGGAAGAACAGATACTAAATGAAAAGGATCAGCAGAATATAAGCCTCACTTTAAGATCTGAGGCTTTCTCCACAATTGCATCAGCAGCCCGGAGCAAGTCACCAAACAGTAATTTCTCTAGACTGGTCCCTCGAGGAAGGCCAAGCAGGCGAAAAAGGTCAAGCCAGTGGTCTGGAGAAAGATGCTCCCCTCTCACATATTTCAAGATAGGAATTATAATCTGTTAGAAAAGAAAAAGAAAGTAAAGCGTAAACTTACACATATGTTCATGCCCTTGCAAAATACAAGTTATTCACATTCATCTTAATTTTCAGTTTCATCAATTTTTAATTACTGTTATTTAATAATCTTGCAAACAAAGTCTTAAATAGAATTATATAAAGTTCTTTTAAAACATTACTGTAAACACATGCACATTACATTTGTAGTTTAATATATCTTAAAACATGACAACATACACCCCTGCTTTCATGGGATACACAAACAAGTAACTACAAGTAACTACAAGTCCTACTGGTACAGCATTTGTCTGGCCCTAGGCTTAGTCGCCATTATTGCACAAAACCCTATGTATAACCCCTATTGAAAGCAAAAACTGGTTTGGTGGTGGTGCCACACATCTTTAATCTCAGTGCTTGGGACACAGAGGCAGGCTGATCTCCAGGTTTGAGGCCAGCCTAGTCTACACAGTGAGTTTCAGGACAGCCAGGGGACACAGAAAAACCCTGCCTCTTGAAAAACCATATTAAAAAACAAAAAACAAAAACAAACAAACAAACAAAAACCTTTAAATTCCATAATTACATTGCTTTCCAGCTGGTAGCAGAACTATATCTAAAATTTGTATAATTTATGTTATTCCCATTTTTCATATAACATAATTGAAAAAATAACTTTAAATTATGGTTCAGACAGGAAATAATAAAAAGATAAACAATGGCCCAAAATACCATTTTCAAGTCTCAGAGTAGAGAAAACCACCTTACTTTATATTTGTCAACTTCCGACTGCAACTTCACTGTCATGACCGAATGCTCTTCAACCTTCCTCAATCTGTCGTGCCAGCTCATCAGAAACTCCTCAAACAGATAGGTCTTAGTCCTGTAAAAGAACATGAACACACATTAAATCCACACTTCCTCCAAAAGAGCAAACTATAAGAACATAAATATTGCTTTAGAATCAAACCGGTAAGTAATCCAGTCTTCATTGGCCATTTCCTGGAGACCTTGCTGGAACTCCTCATAAAGAGCCCAAATTTGTGCACAGCTCTCAATGTCCTTAGAGATGCTATAGGCCAGAGAGAAGTTGGGCTCTTCTAGCCCAAAATGATGGCAGTCATCCCTACAGAAATAAATATCAAAATACTGAATTTATAAAGAAAGAAAATCTGTCAGAGAATAATTTCCTTAACCACGTTCTGTAGCTGAAATACACAGGGACAACTGCCTACTTTATGTGAGAATTTTACTTTATTCAAGCTATGGGCACTTTTTCAAAGGTATCATGAAAAGACAGTACATGTAAAGATATTTTTATGTTTATAATATATGTGTAAATGTTTGCTTTATATGTCTATGGACTGATCTAATAAAATATCTTCTCTGTTGACTACAGGACATTCTTAATCTAATAATCATACTACCATTTAATAGATGTATTAGAAAATGTTTACACATTCATCTTAGGGCTACATTTACCCACATGGGCCATAAGTAAAACACTGCACAAATCAACTGCTGTGACCAATAAAATGAGTCAGCAATATTTTTCCTATATATCTTATTACTTATTTGACTAGATGTGTGTGTGTGTGCGTGTGTGTGTGTGTGTGTGTGTGTGTGTGTGTGTGTATAGACTAGAGGTATGTCAGACATCCTCTTCTACAACTTTCTATTCTTCTTGCACTGAACCTGGACTCCTGGTTGTTTTGTGGATAGGCTGGACAGTCAGCAGCCCAAGCAGCACCCCTGCCTGAATGCTATGAGCATTGGGGCTACAGATGCACAGGCCATGCCCCACCGCTGTGGGAGAGCTGAAGATTCAAACACATCCCCATGCTTGTAAAAGCGCTCATCTCCCCAACACCCAGATTCGTTTTTGAAAGAGGTGTTAGCAGTATTTTTCTTAAAATTAAATATTTCATTTTTAAATAGGATGAGATCAAAACAATATTACAGCCTCTGAATTTAATATGTAAGCAAATTTAATGTTCTAATCTCTCATGAGTCCTTTTTTAAATTTATCTTAATATCCTTATATAGTTCAACCACAGCTCCTGAGAATGCAAGGGTATAACAGGTTGTTTGTAGTCTTAAATTTTCTGAAGTTTATGAAGAAAGGTATTAAACGACAGTTATAGTTACAGCTAGGAAGCCAAGTACAAAGGCATAAAATGTTTTTCAAACTAAGCATCATGAATTAAAAACAAAATAAAACTTACACTAGCTTTTTTCTTATGACTTCAAGATCATCAAACTCAATTTTTTTCTCCTTTATAGACTTTGCACTTTGATCCAGAGTATTCTGTTGGCCAGTTTCAATAATATCATCACCAGGTTTCAGTTGATCCCAACGAGCTTTAAACTTCTCCAGTTCTTGGTAATAGATCTGAAGTCGTGACTTCACGTTTCCTTTCATCACTTCAATCTGTAAGACAGAGTTCAAGGAGTTTAGCAGTTCTCAGTTTTCACATTTTCATTTCTAGCATTTTCATTTAAAGGTGAGGAAAATGTCAACATTGAAAGACTTTTTTATCTTGTCAATTCCAACTATAATAAAATAATCTAGTAACAAACATTAGAATATAAATTTACAGTAATGAGAAATAAGTGTCAACTATAAACACTAACAATTCTTAAGTTCAAAGCATACCTACAATTATCAACAAAAGTGACACCATTCTGAAAACAGTACAGGGCTGGAGGGATGGCTGCTCTTCCTAAGAACCTGGGATTCCCAGCACCTACACAGTGGCTCACAATCCTCTGTAACTTCCGTTCCAGTGGATCAAACACCCTCTCTGGGCCTCTGGAAGCATGCAGACACACATGCAGGCAAATCATCCACACATATAAAAATAAAAAATAAAAACAAGGGCTGGAAAGATAGCTCAGAGGTTAAGAGCACCGACTGCTCTTCCAGAGGTCCTGAGTTCAATTCCCAGCACCCACATGGTGGCTCACAACCATCTGTAATGAGATCTGGCACCCTCTTCTGTGTACATAATAAATAAATCTTTTTAAAAAAATAAAAAATAAAAACAAACCCAAAGCCTGCTGTTCTACCTGCACACCCATTCTTAACTAAAGAGGCTATTTCTCAGTCTCTAGTCTGCAGCTGTGAGCTAAGACTAGCCAGTCAACAAGATATGGAGTGCAGACAGGTGTGTGCAGCCTCAGACTGTGCCTGAGAAGCAAGATGGCACCCTCTCCTTCTCCCTCTTTCCCACTAAGGAGTAAGTGGACAATAAAATACCCAGGACAACACCTTCAAGATGGCAGGCACTTAATTCAACAAATGTAGGCCTCAGACAAAAGTACAGAACAGAGAGACATCATTTCAGCTTGCAGAGAAATGTTATCAAGAAGACACTCCTGTGAAACTGTCATTTATATAAAGCATGGAGACATTATAAAAAGAACGGAGGGAGGCGGTCAACTCCAGCAGCAACACTGCCCTCCTGAGGCCAGGCCACACTGAAACACATGCAGGCAACACTCAGCGACCAGCTGAGGCTCTCACCTGGTCTTTAATCATAAGTTGGTGGCTTTCCATCATCAGCTCAAATTTGTCCCACTTGGCTCTCAGATTGCTAACTGTCTCCACCCCACTGCCTGATACAGTTCGCAAAAGCTTGTTTTTGTCTTCAGCTTGTTGAAACAAGGGCAAAACCTGAGGGTTAAAAGAAGCAACGGATCATTTTATCAGTCCCTCAAGACTTCATTACTTTGATTCTTATTTCATGATTTTTATTTTAAAATGAAATAAAATTTTAAATGGTTTTTGTTTTTAAATAATTTGTTAAAGTCCCAGCTATAAGGTTTCTGATACTTATTATTAGGTGTAACAAACATACTATAATGTCAGAAGTTAAAAGGGATGAAAAAATAATAATTGGGAGAACCAGAAATTCAAGGTCATACTCCACTACACAGTGAACTCAAGTCTACTATGAATGATAAGAAACCACCCATGTCTTTAAAATAAATAAACAAACAAATAAATGAACAATAAATAAATAAATAAAGGTGTGTCTGCTGCCAAAACCAGATAAAGACATAAGAAAAAGAAACATATAGACTAATTTCTCTGATGAGCATAGACACAGAGATTCTCAGGAAAATACCTGCCAACTGAATTCAACAGCATTACTTTTAATTATACACCATAATTAAGCTAGGTTTCATTCCAGAGTTGCAGGGGTGGTTTAGGAGATTTGAACCTATAAAAGTCATACAGTGCTATCCTTGTTTGCTTTCTGTTGCTGTAATTAAACACTATGGCCAAATCAACTTGGGGGAAAAGGATTTATTTCATCTAACATTTCCAATAGACAGTCCATTGCCTAGGGAAGTCATGGCAGGCGCTTAAGGCGGAAACCTAAGCAGAGGCCATGGAGAACGCTGCTTCCTGGCTCACTTTTCTAAAACTGCCCAGGCCACCTGCTCAGGAAGGTATCTCCCAAAGTGGGCGGGGCCCTCCTACATCAATTAACAATCAAGACAATGACCCACAGACAAGTCCATGGACCAATCTTAGGGAAGCAGTTCTTTGACTGAGGTTCCCTCCTCCCGGGTGTGTCAACCCAGCAAGCACACAAACAGACTTGGGGACAGAAATGACACGATCATTTCCACAGATGCAAAGGAGGCTCTTGGCAAACAAAGTTCAATATCCTTCATGATCATCCTTTGTATTCTCACCTCTGGCCTCCGATCCTGCAGGTTACTATACTGTAAATTTGTATCACCTATTTCTTCCACAGACTGAGGTATAATTGTTAAGATCTTCATAGCCTCAGTGACAAATGTATCAATTTCATGTATATGAGCTGAAAGAGATGATACATCATTACCAAAAAAATGCTCAGTTATGGTTACATGATTGCTAAATCAAGGGGCCTCAGAAGTAATCACTACATAAAGTATGTTACATTCTCAATTATCATTTGCTTTTGGGTAACAAAAGTTTGAAATGAAGAATAAGACAAATTTTTCTTCCCAAGATATGTAAGTTGTTTTACATTACACTTAAATTTTTCTAGAAAGGGGCAGGAGATAACTCAGCAGTTAAGAACACTGGCTGCTCTTGAAGAGAAGCAGGGTTCAGCTCCCAGCACCCACAGGGCGGTTCACAACTATCCCTAACTCCAGTTACAAGGGAACAACATGCTTTTCTGATCTCCATGGGCAACAGGCACATGTGGTATACATACAGGTAAAGCATGCTACACATCTAAATAGAAATTGATGAAAATTTTGAGGAAAAAAAACCTAAAATGTATTTCTTCCTAGTTATCTTTACTAACAATCAGAAACATTTCCAGTCTTCTAAATAATGCTAAAATGGTTCAACTTACCATTTGCAGAAATAAGAATGAATATTATGTCAGAATTACTATCCTTCTCCATTACATACAGCAAATTAATACTATCTAGACTTCCAATAACAAAACTGTCTAAAATTTTTATATTTTTAAAAGATGAGACTTTTCCTACTTCTTAAAATTATCATTTTGAGTAAATTTCGTTTAAGAAGATATCCTAGCTCAATTGTAACCTGTAATAGAGTCAGACTTTGTAATTATGAAACTATGGCTCTAAACACACAAAAGGGAGACACAGGGCTTTACTCTGGATGGACTTCTTCAGAGAAAGGACAAGCAGATCAAATAACTTCTGGATGAGGTCATCAATCACAGTCTTCACAGGGCTGCAGTTGATGTTGAGACAATCTACCTTGACAGCACTGAGGAGCCAATGAACAGAGGTTCTCAGGTTATCATGAGTTAGAGCTGTTTCAACAAATCCATCCAAGGGTGACCATAATCTTTAAGAGCATACATAATAGATTCAATCCAAAATAATTCCTTCTATATACAACCTAGGTTTTCAGTGAATAAGTCCATTTAAAACTGATTTTCTTTGTTTACCTGCTTGATTGACTGATTTTTTTGTTTGTTTGACAAGGCCTCCCAATCTGGCCTCAAAGTTACAATCCTCCTGCCTCAGCATCCTGAGTACTGCGATTATATGCATATATCACCATAGCTGGCTTAAAGTGCTAATTTTTAATCATGAAATATGTCCATTTTTAAAAATTAAGAAGGAAGCACCAGCAATAGAAAATATTTAAATATTTACAAGTTCAAATTGTTTCAGCATATATTTATTTCATATTTATAAATTAATTATTTTGCAGCTGACATGTAAATAAGGGTAAAAAATATATAGACAGAATATAGAATGAATATGGGTTATTAATTCACTAAACAATAAAGCCAATGTTGTTTTATAAAATTACCTATAAAAATGACAAAAATGGAAAAAACAGTTAATTTTAAATTAGTCTTCACTTTGTAGGCAAAGAGAACTTTCGGGAATGTTGGTGATAAAGCATTCAGAGTACACCAGGCACAGCGGCACTTCTAACCAGCACTTGGAAAGGGAAGGGAAGAAGACCACAAGTTTGTGGTCATCCTTACCACAAAGAGTTCAAAGCCAGCCTGGGCTATGCTATGTCAATATAAATCAAAAAAAATCAAATTTTATGAGGAACACTTCAGTTATAATTTTAAGAGAGATATATTTTGTCTCATGAATTCTACCTTTAGAATGTGAATCTTTTTGTTTACTTGTTTGTTTTGATTTGAGACAAGGCATCCTCATGTGATGCTGACCTTGACCTTCCCATCTCTACCTCAGTGCTGGGATTAGAGGCGTGTGTCACCATGTCCTACCTTTAGAATTTCTCCTAACACAGATCTTGGAAGAGATCTAACACTGCCACTTTACTAAACCAGCATAATCCTGACTACATTCTAAACATTTGTCCTTACACCTACAGGTAAATGTCATCCTCATATCTTGTCAAGGAACCTTCTCTTTGCAACGGAAGGAGACCACTACAGAAAGCCAAAATGCAGAGTTGTAGAACCCAGCCCCGGTGGACAAATCTACAACATAATTCCCACACCGAAAGCTCAGGGACCACTAAGGAAGAGAGGGTTGAGAGACACTAAGAGCCAGAGGACCAGGGAGTTTTTCTGAGTCTGTGTCTCCCAGTAATGTCAGAAGCTACACCCATAAAGTCTCACCATGGCTGCCTAATATGAGCTGAACAAGGACAATAGCAAGACACAGAAAGCACAGGAGGCTTCAACCCTACACAAAGAACCGCAGGTAACCAAGGAACACAGAGCAGGAGACAGAGTCTTCCCCAGAGAGGAGCACTCCACTTGTTTACTAATACCAAATGGTCAGCACTGAAAACACAAGTAACGCTAGACAGACCGAGCTGTACTTACATACCTAGAAATACACACACATAGTAACAACAATTAAAGAAAAAAAAGAGGCCATGAATTTCAAAGAGAGCAACAAGGAGTACATGGGAAAGTTAGGAGGGGGAACGACATAATTATCCCCAGAAATCCACAAAGATACCTCCACAATAGACTACGGGCAATGGTCAAGAGAAGGCCCGAACTGACCTACTCTGGTGGTCAGATGGCCAAACACCCTAACTGTTGTGCTAGAACTCTCATCCAATGACTGATGGAAGCAGGTGCAGAGTTCCACGGCCAGACCCCAGGTGGAGCTCTGGGAGTTCAATTAGTGAGAAAGAGGAGGGATTGTATGAGCGAGAATTGTTGAGACCAAGATTGGAAAAAACACAGGGACAAATAGCCAAACTAGTGGAAACACATGAACTATGAATCAATGGCTGAGGAGACCCCAACTTATCCAGATCAGGCCCTCTGCATAAGTGAGACAGTTGATTAGTTTGAACTGTTTGGGAGGCACCCAGGCAGTAGGACCTGTCCTCAGTGCATGAGCTGGCTGTTTGGAGCCTGGGCCTTGTGCAGGGACACTTGGCTCAGCCTGGGAGGAGGGGACTGGACCTGCCTGGACTGAATCTACCAGGTTGAGCTGAATCCCCAGGGGAGTCCTTGCCCTGGAGGAGATTGAAATGGGGGATGGACTGGGGGGGGGGGGGGGTGGGAGGTGGGAGGACAGAGGAATCCGTGGCTGATATGTAAAATTAAATCAAATTATAAAATATATATATATATAATCTCAAAAAATTAAAAAATTAAAAGAATGATGGATGCGGTTCTTCGTAAGTGACACGTTCAGTCTCGTGGAATTCACTGTCAAAAACAGCTTTAGCAGTTGAAGTTTCAGGTAGCAGAGGCATACACTCTCACAAAGCTGGGTTGGTTAGGAGATTCCCCTCAGATACTTGTGTTTACATTACGACAGTGCCTAGATGTGTCCCCATGCGCCATGCCTCCCAGGCCCTTCATTAGCTTTATATTCTCTGGAAGACTCTCAGCTTGACTGTATTAAATGTTCGCTCCTCATCCTACAGCTGAATGCAGCCTCTGCTCTAATCCATTCTGCCTAACCAGGTCTCAGCAAACAGTCCCTAGACCGCAGCCCTCTCTCCAGCCCCCCACACTGGCCTACCCAGACCATAGTTGGATCTACAGGAGGAGCTGAGCCTACTGGATGAAGGTCCCTCTCAGCAGAGGCACTCTTGCCTGTTGCACGCACACATCAACTTCTCCTACCTGGGGAGTCGTTCAACTTCTTTCCCTTTTATTTTCAGTGCTTTAAAATTTTTCTCCCAATCATGCACAGTAAAAAGGTGCTTTTCAACCAGAGCTTCCATGTCAACTTGTCCAATTACAACCCATTCCTACTTAAAGAAGGAAAACTGTATTAATGAGAGGGAATCCATAAGCTGATACTGAAAGAGTAGGACTCACTGATTAAGCGCAACAAAGTGAGGAAAATAAACCATTTCAGAATCTCTTCTAAGATGTATATATATATAATTCAAGGGTACAATCACTCCTACAAAGTACAACTTACAGATCTACAAGTATCCAGCCTATCACCAATCTAGAAATCTAAAAGGCAGACATCTACAGTGCAAGAGCAGCTGAGGAGCCAATCAGGTTTCTGACCTTTGACTCTGTTTTGTTTTTTTTTTTTGGTTTTTCGAGACAGGGTTTCCCTGTGTAGCTTTGGAGCCTGTCCTGGAACTCGCTCTGTAGACCAGGCTGGCCTCAAACTCACAGAGATCCACCTGCCTCTGCCTCTGCCTCCTGAGTGCTGGGATTAAAGGCGTGCGCCACCACGCCCAGCCTGACCTATGACTCTTGTCCAGCACAAATAAGTACTGAGATGAGAGTTTGTATTTAGAGTTGGGTAGTATCATACTTACTCAGAAATAGTCACAATAAATCATCACATCAGAGTGACATTTTAAACAGGAACAAGGGGCATACACTGTGGTGTCTATACAGCCCAGATGAATACCACCTAGGCTTGTGCAAGCACACTCTACATTCCCACAAAAACAAAACTGCCTAGTAGCAGATTTCTCAGAATGCACACCTTTAAATCTCTGGAATTAAATTAGCATTTGAACACCCTCTCTCAAAATATGCCTTCAAAATTAAAACTGATGCAAATGTCACATCACACTGCAAGCTGATCTAAAAGAAAACAGAGCTAGTTTCCCAAACTTCATCAAGACAAAACTGGCCACCACTTCTTTCCCTTCGCAGCATAAACCTAGGTTGAGAGTCTATAAAACTGCCTCCCTGGTTTACACACTTTAAGTTCATTTCACACAGAGAAAACATTACTTGTACACTTACTAAATCAGTAACATTTATGACAAGGGGAGAAGTTTACATGCTCTGTACCTTATGTTGATGTAAAACAGCTGACAGCCTTCTAAACAGATCTTCTGCTTTGCTATAAATAGTCAGAAATCCACTCGCGTTTCTATCAATCATAACAGAAAATATTGACTCATCTCCAGCCTCGCCCACTCCCTTAAACTGATTGGGAATGCCGATGAACCTCTTCATTTCTCTGTAATATTTAGCCCGGATTTCTTCAAAAGGAGGCCTGAATTGTAACCTTCCCTGTCTGAAAAGACAGTAGGAATGGCATTTTAAATCTCCTAAAATTATATTATTTAAGATATAAATTATTACAAAGATTTAACTCAAAAATAACGTCGGGATTTCTAAGCATCTTACTTGTAGGTTAAGTCTATGCTTATTTCTGGCAGGTTCTCGTTCAGGGCTTCCAGGCCCATCTGATACTGGTGCTCCAGAGCCTTGTAGAGCTGGTGGTTCCAGTGTTGCCTCCAGGCATGCATGTCACTGGCTTGGAATCCCTGAAATGGCATTCACCTTTTCAATTTGAAAACTGGCACACAGTGATTTTTTTTAACTTATGATTTTCAGACTACATAAAGCACATTTAACAGATTGAAACTCATTTTAAATATCTTAAAATATGCAACTCTAATTGCCACTTTTAGTAAGATGGATTATGAAATATTCAACATGAAAATTTCACAGTATAAATATTACACAGAGGCTCACTAAAATTAAAAACTCAAGCCAACATTATGTTTTTATTTGAAGCTGGTTTTACAGTGGTCTATTTTGTGGATTCTTTTGTATTTTTTCAAAGTTCTTAACAAAGTATCACTCTTCATTTCCTAGTCCCTAAATAATTCATTGAATATTTTAAAAACAAGAAACTTAAATTAGATTGCTCAAAATAGTTGGCTTCTGTTTGATATTGCTGTTTGCTTTCATAAAGCACGAAGACATCTATTCTAACACTTTGGGCTTTTTCTTCAAATTCTGAGAACTAGAAAATATAGCAAACAGCTGACTCAGAGCCCAGCTACATGAAAATGTGCCCTGAAACGAAAAAGAATCCTGACAGTTCCTTCACACAGACTTTGGTTTGAACCTAACTTGTACTCTGCAGATGTTACAGTCTTGAAAGAACAGCAAACAGCATTTCTGTAAGCACCAAGTCAGGAGAATGGCAGACTACACAGGGCCACAGCATTATGTGAAACACACAGACGCTCCCCTTGACACAGGTCACACGAATTCACTGGGATTGACGGCATTTGCATGTGAGTCAGTCAGAGAAGTCTGTATCTGTTAGGGGTACCACAGATGTTTACAACTTTACATGATGCTCTTGTCACTGAGTCATGCATCCAGACTCCCAAAAGACGGCACGGCGAAGGAGGCACAGCTCACGCACCTGCGCTGCCACACTTGCCAAGCCAGTCCTCAGCTCCTGCAGCCCGTCCTTCCAGCGCTGCTGCTGCCGAAGCAGGTCGATGTTCATGAGGACGACCACCTGTGGGAAGACAGGGGCTTCCCGGTGACCTGTCAACGCCTGACTGACTGATGGTTTGCACTGAGGAGGGCAAACCATCACTTCGGTACTGTTACAGCCAACGCTACATGGGAAGCAGCAAGCTCATGAGGAGAGAACCACACACACTCAACTACTAGAAGCACAGAGGAAAGCAGGGTTCTGTCCTTAGCCAGGACATAGAATTTGTGGGGAAAGGTGCAAGCCGCAAAGGCTAGTTTCCTGGTACTGACATCTGTACTCTGGCTAGGTGAGTTGTTAGTAGCAGCAGTCAGGTGAAGGGAAACAAACTGTGTAGTTCTGTAGCTTTAGATCTCAAATTACTTCAAAAGAAAAAAAAATGCAGTTATGTACTATTATTTTTATTCATTTTAGGCATAGTATGATAAAGTCTATAAATAAATATACCTTCTCACAAAATGTAGTGTGCCACTTTCTCAACTTTCTATTCTCAGTGGCAAGTCGCTCAGCAGCATTTTGGAGTTTCTGGATGTAGCCTTCTAATTCTTTAGGGTTGTCCCAAGTAATCTGTGACTTGCCTCCACTTCCTGCCTTTGAATTCTACAATACAATAAAAAATAGTATTCAGATATATTTCTTTTTCCAAAAAGGTGTAATTTTATGTTATAAGCCCAATTTTTAACACTGATCTCTATGAAGATTAACAGTATAAATTTCAGGCTGGAGAGATGGCTCAGAGGTCCTGAGGTCCTGAGTTCAATTCCCAGCAACCACATGATGACTTCCAACCATCTACAAAGAGATCTGGTGCCCTCTTTTGACATGCAGGCAGAACACTGTACATATAATAAATAAATCTTTAAAAAAAGTACAAATTTCAAAGTGTTTGCTGTCACAGAGTACCATGTAGTTTAAAACCTATTGTGAGTTTTTCCAATTTCCTATGTATGGACATTTAAATAAACAAGAAAGTAAACAACTCTTAACATAAAATCTGAAGCTAGTTAAAAAAAAAAAACTCTGTATACCAGGATCTCAAACTTAGTGGAAAAGAATACAATAGTATGTAAGCTGTAGATGATATATATTAATGTAGCTCTTCAAAACCAATACCAAAGTATGTGAAGCATTATAATTACTTAAATCTACAGTGGAGCATTACTCACTAAGAATGAAGGAAATCACTGGAGACAGAATGATCAAGCTTGCACAGTGGCTGTTGGTGGACTGAAAACAGAGAAAGAACCCACCCAACTATATCATAAAGCATAGTGATCTCACTTACCTTAATTATCTGTTCAAATGCTAAGGCAGACTGCAGCATCATTGGCCTCTGACTCTGAATCATTTGTTGATCAATGGAATTGTAAAAATGTGCCACCTACAAAATACAAGTCCAATTAGCAGCAAAAAATAGTAAATCTTGTTTCTAGCACTTTTCCTTTATTTTTGTTTGAATAGTAATAATTTTTCACAACCCTACTACACAGAGAAAGTTTTTCATCTCCAGATCAGAATTTATTTATGAATCATTATGCCCAATCAACACATATACGTTGAGTTCCTACAATTTGTCAAGTCATGTCCTAACCTGGTTAAACAGACAACAAATTTTAGTCTCTGGAATCAAGTTTACCACATCAGGAAGAAAGGGCTCCAGTGCTAAAGAAAGGCTTGGTGCTGAAGGACTGACTTTTCACCTCCTGCCCCTCTCAAACAGCACGCAGCCCTTTGTAGAACACAACACAACTATCTATACATCATGCAGACCAAAACTTGACATGATATTTTCTCTCAAATCCTTCAAAATATACCTTCAGTCCAACCACATTTCCCTACGTCTGTCCTCTCATCTAATTCATGCACTGATCTCTCGACAAGACCAGGGAAATAGTCTGCAAACTAACTAGCCTCCCTGCTTCAAATCCTAGCTTCTTAAGTTACTGGCTACATGACAAGGGAAAAACCTTTACACATGTGTTCCCCATTACACTGGGAAAATGGAGGATTCATTGAAGTAGTTATTCCTCCTTGATCCTCAGGGCAGATGTTGCTATAGCCACAATGGATGAGAAGATCCTGAACACTGTAATTCAATACCATCTATATCTTAAATACTCATCATGCAGCATGTATAACTTGCAGTTTCCTGATGGACAGCAAAACTAGCATATGCCTACACAGAAGGCTCATCTCGGCACACAGCTTTACCAACCTCAGCACACAATTCTCTCCTGAACACCTTTCATGCTTGCTCTTCAAGGAGGCATGTTATAGCATCAAAGTTCCTCAAAGAGCTGAAACAGAACTACCATATGACCCAGATGTAGCACTTCTGTGCATACTCAAAGGACTCCACACCTTAGTACAGCGACACATCCGTGTTCACTGCAATTTTATTCCCAATAGCTAGAAATGGAATCAGCCTAGGTGACCATCAATTGATGAATGGATAGGGAAACTGTAGTCCATATACACAGCTATAAAAAAATAAAATTTTCAGGAAAATAGATGGACCTGGAAAATATCACACTAGTGAGATAATTTAGGTCCAGAAAAACAAACACCACATGCTCACTCTCATATGTTGATCCTAGCTTCAAGTTTTTAGATCTGTGTGTTGGACTTGGGAGTATGCAGAGGCCAAGAAACCAGAAAGAGACTGAATTGGAGGTAGGAGGTTTATTGGGGGAAGGAGACAGTAGTAGAGGGGAGAACATTAAGGGTTAAAGGTTTACCCAGGGATAGGGGGTGGAGGAATAGGAAAGAAAGAAGTGGGGAATGGAATAACCAAAACCAAGGATGTATAAAAAAAAATCCTTATGGAAAACCCCTAATTTATAAGCTATTAAAAAATGATTTTTAAAAAAGGAATTGGAACAATGCTACCCTGCACTGATTGACAATGCAGAAATGGTTAGTATATGGAAACCTCAGTACCTAGTATGGTGCACCTACCTACATGTTATTGATCAAGGAAGCCCAAAGGCTTCCAAGACAAGACAAGCTATTATCAACATGGTTGGTTGTCAACCTTAACTAGAGCATAAGACCCTACTGTTATGGACACCACACATTTTGAATGCAGTACAAAGAGAAATCAACCTGGAAATAGCCAAGAATCTTCCTCCTTAATGGCTAGCAGTCACAGTTCTGTAGGTTATATACAGGTTGAATGGGGGGAAAGACATTAATGGTCTGTGGTGGTTTGAATGAGAATGTCCCCCGAAAGTCTTATATGTTTGAATGCTTAGTCTCCAGCTAATGAACTATTTGGAAGGATTAGGAGGTATGACCTTGTTAAAGTAGGTGTGGCTTTGTTGGAGGAGTGTGTCACTGGCGGTGGGCTTTGAAGTTTCAAAAAGCCCCCATCAGGCCCGATCTCGTTCTCTGCCTGCTGCCTGTGGATCAGAATACAAAGCTCTCAGCTACTACTCCAGTGCCATGCTTCCTGCCATGATGATCATGGACTAACCCTCTGAAACTATAAGCAAACCTCCAATTAAATTGTTTCTTTTGAAAGAGTTGCCTTGGTCATGGTATCTCATCACAGCAATAGAACTGTGACTAAGAAACTGTCTTATTGACCACTGGACCCTTCCTATAACAATACTGACCGCCAGGTAAAATGTACCCACTGCTGCAATACTGGCATGACTGGTACGGGGTAGCAAACTGCTCTCTGATTGGACCTAAGGCCTGCTCCACAGGAGGGAATTCATGTCTGGTACTGTAAACCCAATCAATGGCCGGAAAGGCTCCAGTGGTGAGAAAAAAACCTACATACAGTTGAGGCTGTACTAAATGCTCATGTTGCCAATGCGCTCTAAATATTTATTTTGATAACCATAAAACAGTGCAGCTCTCAACCTTGGTCAGAGAAGCTTCTTTTCTCAGTGGGCAGTAGTTAATGTGAAAAGTCTTAATTAGTCAAAAAGCTGAGAAAGTGACGACTACTGAGTGTTCAACCCTCATTGAAAGGTCTTTATCAACCCTTCGCCCTTCACCAGGGACCTGGTGGACAGCACGGCAAGGTGGAGATAACATAGGCGGTGGGGGAGGACTGTAAAGTGCTGCCTTCTGGACACGGCATGGCCTTCAAGTACGGACTCCCAGCAGCCGTGGTTTCTGTACAAGACCAAGACAACATTCCAACACTGAAACTCACAGGACCTCACCCTAGCGGGAAGCTACCAGTAGCTAG
Organism: Peromyscus aztecus; assembly: GCA_902168405.1. Taxonomy (NCBI): domain Eukaryota; kingdom Metazoa; phylum Chordata; class Mammalia; order Rodentia; family Cricetidae; genus Peromyscus; species Peromyscus aztecus. The sequence continues at coordinate 14,296 of CABHPQ010143466.1, read as the reverse complement.
GGGCTGCTGTGGAAATGAGAGTCGTTTTTGAGGGCTGTGGCCTCCAGTGACTCACCCATACTAAGTGGAGGCCCCACACCCATGCCCATGTGGGCAGAACTCAGTGAGTTAAGAAGGAAATCAGATGGAAAGGGGTTGTGTTGGGGAGTGGGGGGGGGCGCAAATGGAGTCAGAATGATCAAGAGAGATACATTGTACACATTATGAAACTGTCAAAGAATAAATAAAAAAATATTTTTTCAGAAGAAGTGGGCCTGGAAGTGGTGGCACACACCTTTAACCCTAACACTTGAGAAGCAGAGGCAGGCGAATCCAAAGCCAGCCTGGTCTACATAGCTAGTCCCAGGCCAGCCAGGGCTATATAGTATAGTGCGACCTTGTCTCAAGTAATTAATTAATTAAAAAGGGGTGGGACTTAGTAGAAGGTCTTTAGAGCAATGGCAATCTATGCTCTTCAAAGGATAAGTAGCTTTAAGCCCCATGCTCCTGCATGTGCTGCCTTGATATTTGCCCAAAAGCAAGAGAACAACTGATCAAGGGCTGAAACTTGTACATCTGTAACCCAAACACACTTTCTCTTCTAAGTTGATTCTCTCAAGTATTTGCTACAGTGCACAACACTTCAGAGAGTGTAGGCAGAGAAGGCCAACGCTGTAAGGTGACCTGGGACCTAATTCAAGAGGTGGACAACTAGGTATAAGTGTTTGGTTTTTTTTGGTTTTTTTTTTTTGTTTGTTTTGTTTTTTTTGGGGGGGTTTTTTTTTTTGAGACAGGGTTTCTCTGTGTAGCTTTGCGCCTTTCCTGGAGCTCACTTGGTAGCCCAGGCTGGCCTCGAACTCACAGAGATCCGCCTGGCTCTGCCTCCCGAGTGCTGGGATTAAAGGCATGCGCCACCAACGCCCGGCCTATAAGTGTTTGTTTTAAACAGAGAAAACTACAGCATGGTACAAAAAAGTAAACCAAGACCAAGTAGCCTGGGAATCCTCTATGAATATCTCAAAGACAGAAGTTCCTTTAAGACCTTTCCAAGTAATAAGAAAAAGGAAGGAAAAAAGAGTGGAGAAGTCAGAGTGGGAGAGAAAGAAGGAATAATACGTCATTTTTCCAAATGGTTTTTGAATGAAAATTAATGGCAATATTGTCTTAAGTTTAAAAATTCCTAGACAGATTAACAGCAGATTTTAACTTAGTCATTAGTAAACCCTGAATTCACAAGTTAATAAGCGATTACAGGAGCATAAAAAACTAAAAGCAGAAAACAAAGCCCTCAACAGTCTCATTTAGCATAATGAACCAAGAACAAGAATATCATCAAAAGTGTCACTCATACTTGCTTAAGAATGATGGCTTGCTTGCAGAACTTCTGGGCAACGTTTGCAACCTGCTGTATTTTGGCAGGAATGACAAAGCCCAGGGCAGAAAGCTGACGGACTTCCCGCAGAAGAATGACCAAACGGTCAGAATAATGCACTTTTAATGACCCATCATTAGGATCCAACTCCATAATTCGGCTGTTAGCCTCAATACTATAAAAGAAAGAGGAAAAAAAGAAATAGGAATCTTCGAAGCTTCATTGTTCTTTTGTGTGATGAAACTGATTTTAAAAAATACTTCAACTTTTCTGCAAATCTAATAGTTTTATAAAAAAGGACAAAAAAATCTTTCTAATCAGGCTTTACAATTCTGTTTTTCCTGCTTATTCTTCAAAAGAAAATGATATATTGGTTTTGTTATCAATCATCCCTTATGCAATCAAAATTAGAGTTATTTGGTTTGAAAAAACATGCAGAGTCTGTAGACAACTTTTAAGACCTATTTAACTTTGTGGAGTAGCGTTTTCAAACATCCAGGGTGGGCTGGTTTTGCATTCTGTATCGATCTGGGGTCCAGTGACAGTGCTCTCTTGTGAAGGTGTGGAGGCAGTGTGCTGACTGCCTCAAGAACTTCTCCCTGAAGACTGAAGCTAACACTGCTGTGCAACTGTCTTTTAAACAGAGCTGTGACGATGTTAAAAAGTAAAGTTCTTCCCGTGTTGTCTCACAATCCAGACTTTGAAAACAAACTGCAGCGTCCAGCGTCCAAAATATGTCACTACATGAGTGTTACACGAGCACTTTGTAGAACAGAAAAATCCACCTTCACACTGTGAGCCAAGAGTCAAGGCTGACATAAAGGAAAGGCTCTGCCCCATTTTCTAAAGGTGCCCAGGATGGTTCTAGTCTGCTTGCGCCTCCATGCTTTAGTAAAGGGTCAATGACAAAAACCAAATAGCTAAGAGCAGAGACACTCAAATGTTTGAATCCTCTACTCTTTCAATCTGTCCTTTTTTCAGTTAAGACTTTAATAATAAAATTACCTTAGGGTACTCAAATCAGCATGGACTATAGAAACACTCATCATCATTAGGAAGAAGTAATTGTGATTTACTATGGTCTACATTGTGTTCACTCTTTCAAATCATTTTCAAACTTAAGGAAACTCACAAGTCTTCTTAGAAATTGATCAGGAAGCAGAGGACAAAAGGATCCAATTTCCTTACCTGACCCTCCAACAAACTGACAGAAGGAGATACTTTGGTGGCTTAAAAGAAGATCCAGCACTCTTGTGTGTACTCAGAAACGTGTCAAAACTACAGTAGGGGCCTTTTGCCTTCCTCAAAAGTTTGCATACACTAGGATTTCAAAAGATGTTTTCAGCAGCACCCTGAGTATTCTAGAGACTAAAAAAGGGTTTATACCAAAATAAAGGGAGGAGGAGGAAGACCTTGTTGCGACAGAAAGTCAAGGTTGGACAAGGCTTGGCAGGCTCACCTGCAGCAGACCTCAGATCTGACCCACTGCCTTATAGAGATCACAACAGGAACTGCCCTGACAAAGTGAACTGGGTTATAAACCTGGCTAACCACAGCCATCTGTTCTGGAGGATGAACCCGGAACATCTCTCATATTCTCAGCTCTAAGGAGGAAGGAAAACGCTAAATGGCACAAAATTATAGTCACTGTACCACAGAACCCCTGGGTTCCTCTATTCTTCCTCCTGAGCCAGAATTGTAGTCAGAGAACTCCATTATTTATTCAAGTGAACATCACTTTTGGATTAACCATCCTTGTACTGGGAAGGAGGGGAAGGGCAGAAAACGTCATGCTATGAAGTTTCTTTAAAAAAATAAAAAAATAAAAAAAATAAAAGATGATGGTGGCACACACATACATATACTCTTAGTTATTCAAGAGGCTGAAGCAGGACCATGAATTTAAGACCAACCCTAGATAACATAAGGAAACTCTATCTGTTGAAGAAAAACAGAAAGGCTAAAGGTATAGCTCAGATGTAAAACGCATGCTCAAGGCCATGAATTTGAGTCCCAGTAATATAGTAGGAGATGTGGTAAGTACCTAAAAATATAGATAATAATATACTGGGGGAAACTGACTGCAGGTACAAAGAAATGTTTCTAGACATAGCCTATGAAATTGCTACTAAAATTATGGTAACTTGTAAAATATTGAATAAAATTCAGTAAGTACTTACCAAAGGCTTACTATTTGAGATGTCATGAGAAAATACTTCTTTCTTAAAGGGTTTAAAAATAATATAATTTGCAATTCAAAGTGTTTATGCATACAATGGTAATGTAAAAAAGTAGAAATATGCATGAATACTCGATAATAAGGCATCATGACAGAAAGAATGTCTAATTCTCAAAAATTTATCTGCAGTTCCAGGGAATAGACACGTGAACAGAGAGAGAGGCAAGCAGTCAACTACAGTTGAATCATCAGGGAATTAAAGCATACTCAGGGCCAGTGAGGTGGTCCTACTCTCCTAGAGGACTCAAGTTCATTTCCAACACCTAAGTCAGGGGCCCACAGTCTCCTCCAATTCTCACAATCTTGTGCTCCTTCTGGCCTCTTAGGGCACTGGAGCACACATGTGACATTCACACATACATACACAAAAATAATTTTTAAAAAATCTCTAAGATAAAAAAGTAAAAATGTTTTAAATGCAATGACTCATGAAGAAGAAGCAGCAAATCTGTAGAGAGGACAAGGGCTCCTTCCACCTTGCCACATGGATTACTAACACATGGGCTTCTGTTGACAGTTCAGGGGAATGGCACTTACCACAAACCTGACCTGGAATCAGACAACCCTGACTGAACTTCCCTGGACCAGTCATCAAACTGCTCTTGTTCGTACAACTTAAACTGGTCCAAGAGATCTTCAGCACTCCGATGGAAAGACCGAAATCCTGACAGGTCAGACAAAAGTGCTTCTGCAATCTTGATGGTATCATCTACCTTAAAAAGTAAACGCCAAAGATGCATTAATGCTAACAGAATGTTACCATCAAATAAGGAGGCCTTTCTCTGACCTGAGACTCAAAAATTACTTTCCTATCATTTGTAAACAGGGAAAAAAGCTTTTCCATAAGGCATAAGCGTATCACTCTCTTACTGACTCCTGAATTATACAAACTCAGAATAATAAAACCCAAGAGGACAGCCCAAACAAAGCATAATAGGAAGGTAAAATGAAGGAAAGGCAAGCCACACAAGAGCTGTACTCACTCCTTTTCAGAAACCCCAGCAAGCATCTGCATTACTCCTAAACATACTCACAATAATACCAGTTCTTAGCTAAATACTTTGCTAATAGCTCAAAAAAATAGGCAGATTTGAAAGTCAGCTAAGACAGAAAAAGTATCTTCCTCTATAACTGCCCATTCTGGTACACTCAAAAAAAGGACTGATGGAAAAAAAGACGTAAAATATTTCAGAATATATATAGTTCAAAGGTACAAATTTGAGTAAGAAGCAGATTTTATTAATATTCCTTGACCTTTTGCCCTTGAACACAGACCATATTCAATTAATTATTATCAATCAATTAATGTTTATTATACAGGTCAGATACAAAACTATACATATTGATAGTAAGTCCAAAAGAGTCTTAGGTCAGTTTTAATAACACCATCATGGACAATTATGTAGAATGACTTTTCAACTCTCCTTTAACTTCTAAACTAAAGTGATTCAGTGACATAAAAATACTTGCAGATAGATTTTAAAACCATCTGGATATCTTTTAAATCTAGTGTCAAGAATACAGTAGTCCTCACAGATGCTTTCAAAGACACTAGTGACCCAACTTGATAATCACCTCTATATAAAAAATGAACCTCATCAGGATCTTCTCCACATATTTGTTCTCAGAGTCCTATACATTTCCATGAAAATTACATGTTGTTAAGGCATGAAGGTAAACTGCATCCTGCTGGATTAGGCATTTGAGCACATGGTCCCCAGCTGATGGCACTGTTCTGGGAAACTGAAGTATCCCTTAGACATCGAGCCTCCCTGACATGTATAGCCATGGGGTAGAGATAAAGACCACAGCTTAGTAAGGCTCTGCACCAGCTCTCTGCTTCCTGACCTGCCAAGATGCCATGTCATAAGCTCCAGCCACCACACATGGAGCCGCAGCAACCAGACCTCCCCATCATGAAATTCACTGTAAGCCACAGGAAATCCCTCTTCCCTTTAACTGTTCCCAGGATTTGGTCACAACAAGGAGCAAAATAATTGCATGCAGGGGGAGCCCAGTATTTTCACAGGAGCTTTAGAGTCCCCATCATATGCCTTAACTTAGGACATTTTGAATGTTCACTGTACTTCTATATTAAAACAAGTACCTTCAATTCCAACTGACGAACCCAAACAATATTATTGACAACTTCTGAGAGATTTTTGCCAGAAAGTGGCCCAGATGCATCACCAGGAATCCCTCGGCACCGATTCTCAAAGTCCAATCGGAAATCTGTATCATTAAATCAAATCAATTACACAGAAGTAGTACATTTCAAGCCTCATTGGAAATGTTGTGGATGTTGGTCCTCACTGCACCACAAGAACCTTAGTGTCTGTTGATGACTACTGCCGTCAACTTGACACAGCACAGAATCTCCTGGAGTGCAGGCTCTGGGGAGATTACTGCATGTTAGCTGAGGTGGGAAGAAACACCCTAATGGGAGGGGACCCTGACTGCACAGGATGGACAAAGCCAGCGAGGCACGAGCACTGTGTGCATCACTGTTCACTTCTGGCTATGGGAGGAACAGGACCAGCTGCTTCAAGCGCCTGCCTCCCTGACTTGCCCACCGTGATGGATGATAGCTTCAACTGTCAGTTAAAATAAATCCTCCATTCCTTGACTGGCTTCCATCAGGCCATTTTATCACAGCAAAAGAAAAGAAACTAAGACAATGCACTAAATAAGATACAGAAAAACAACCTGCTAATTTAAAAACAAATCTAGGGGCTGGAGAGATGGCAACAGCAGTTACAAGTCATCCATTTCCAGCACCCACAGTTCACAACTGTCATAATTCTAGGGGATCTGATATCCTCTTTTGGCCTCCCTGGTAACCAAGAATGCACACAGTGCACAAACATATATGCAGGTAAGACATGCACATAAAATAATTAAGTAAGTTTTAAAAAATAAATAAAAACAAATCTATCATTTATATCATGAATAAACCAATCTTTGTCACAAAATGACTAAAGTTTTGAACCCTGAAAAACAAGCATCAAGGAAAAACCCACCGACAGAAGCATTTCTCGGGAACGCTACCTTTAGCTGAGTCCCCGAGTCTGGCCAGCAGCGTCTCTCTCTCTAACATCAGCTCTTTGCTTATCGTCGGACGCTTCACCAGTTCCTTGTACTTCAGAAATGCTTGAAGAAGCTCACAGAAGACAGACAAAGTGCATGTTCATCTCAATTCAACCACACTCTCAGTGTGACAGCTTAAGGGAAAACTGTATAGAGTAAAATACTTCAATATCTTACCTGCTGTGGACTATCTTGAATTTCTGAAATATAATTCTTTAATTTCCCTGCTATTTTCTGTTCAGCGGGTGCAATGATTTTTTCATACTGAGACACTGCAGCTTTCCATAATGGCTAAACAAATTAATTATACTGTTAGACTGTAAAATTTTAAAAAGTAACCTTTAAAACTCAAGAACACAAAAGGAAATTGAAGATATAAACATAGCTAGACTCCACCTCAGTATACGGATTGTACTGCACAGGGTTCATGCCAGTAAAAGGCTCAAAGACTCGAGACAAGCAAATGATTCTCTCCTCACTGGCCGGTAAAAAATACAAGAGTTTCTCATGAATTGTTCGAATAGCCAAGACCTAAAATGTAAGATATTAAAACATAAAATGTATTAAATTAATTGTGTACGTAGATCTAAAACCTACCTGAAGTGTTTATAAATTTCCTTACAGTGGCTCTTGTAAAATGAATAAAACTGAAAGTAGTTCACTTTTTCACGTTTTTTAGTTTTTCAGACAGGGTTTCTCTGTGTAGCTTTGGCGCCTGTCCTGGATCTTGCTCTGTAGCCCAGGCTGGCCTTGAACTTGCAGAGATCTGCCTGCCTCTGCCTCCCGAGTGCTGGGTTAAAGGCGTGCGCCACCACCGCCCAGCTTCACGTTTGTATTTTTTAAATTGTGTTTGTCCTAAGAAGGCAGAATTATTTCTGCAATTTCATTTTGCCTTTCCTTTAAAGCTAAATATGCAATTTTTTATGAAAGCTCCTAGCTGAAGTAAATGAGAAACTGTTTCAAATATTTCCACTGAGTACATCTTACAAAGAGGGCCAAAGTTTGAAGCAATGTCAGTTGCAAAGAAAAAGCTTGAGCGCTCCCACACAGGGAAAAGTGCATCACATTTTTTACAACAAAGAACAAAACAGAATTTCCTAGCTAACATGTTGACCACTCACTTACACTAACATGCTGACCACACACTCATGTACCTGAGGAAAAGAGGAAGCTAGGACGTAGTGGCCACGATGGACCTCAACCTGCACCAAAGCATGTCAAAACTTACTGCTGGCATTCATCCCTCTCCTCACCCAAGCCATCAATCCTCTCTTTCACACACGTTTACCTCGTAAAATGCACTCACAGACTAGTGAAAACCCACGTCCACTTAACGACAACAAGACAGACAGACAAACTGGTACCTCCTCTAGGCGCTTGCCCAGCCTATCAAGAGTTTCAGGAAAATACTTTTCACTTTTCCATGGATGAGGTACATAGCGCTGCCACACCTGCCCTGTGAGGTGACTGCAGACTATCACCCACTGCTCACAAATTGAAATGCCAGCTTTCAGGTTTTCTTTCACAAGATAATAAGGATCTTCCCATAGTTTCAAACTTCCCAGTTTTTTTTGAACAAATCTTCCAAATGAACCACCTAGTAAGACATAAAGCAAGATTGTATGAAAATGTTTTATATGGAACTATAAAATATATACTTAGGAAAAAATTAACAAAGGCATTAGCAACTAAGAATCTACAAAATACTGCCTACCCAGTCTTAGACTGCCATTATTTATAAAGTAACTGTCTTTATAAATGCATATGTGCACACTGACATTAGCTTACAATCTTAATCAGTCAACATACTGCACCTATTAAAATTCATCGCTCTGAGCTGGCTACAGCACCTACTGCAAGGCAGAGGCGAACACAGGTGACTCCAAACTGCTGACTGGCCATGACAAAGGTGCTGCAGCACACACCTCCATCAGCTCATCTCACGCTCCAAGGGACCAATGGAAAGGGAACTTTTGTCTGAGTCAAATATGTACTACTGAAATATAAACCAGTTTGTTTTCAAATCATTTTTTAGTCCACATGAAATTATGATAAAATGAACATATGAGGCAGACTGGAGAAAGGTTTTGGCAGTTAAGACTGCTTACTGCTTGTGGTCATTTGAATGTAACTGACCCCCATAAGCTCATAGGGAGTGGCACTATTGGGAAGTGTGGCTTTGTTGAAGTAGGTATGGCCTTAGTAGAGGAAATGGAGGAGGTCTCATATATGCTCAAGCCATGCCCAATGTCTCAGCTTACATCCTGTTGCTCAACATTCTGTTTTGGATCAAGATGTATTTACTCTTAGCTCCTTCTCCTAACAATGTCTGCCTGTACGCCGCCATATTCCACCATGATGATAGTGGACTAAACCCCTAAAACTGTAAGCCAGCCCCAATTAAATGTTTTCCATAGTTGCTGTGGTCATGTTGTCTCTTCACAGAAACAGAAACCCTCACTAAGACACTGCTTTATCAGAGGACATAAGTTCAGATCCCAACACCCACTTCAGGTGATTCAAAAATGCTTCCAACTCCAGGTCCAAGGAATCAAAAACCCTCTTCTGGTCTCTGTAGGTACTATACACACAAATAAATATTTAAGTAAAATTTTTAATTAATTAACATAAACACTAAAAATATAAATTTAGTTCTATTAATGATCAAAATAGTTCACATACATGAACTAAATCAACTATAAACAAAAATGTATTGTAGATAAATCTATATGACTTATTAAAACTTACTTTAAATAGCAAGTATTACATTAATGAGCATTTTAAATAAGAACTAAGGAAAAGGAAGGAAGGAGAGGGAGAGAGGGAGGGAGGGAGGGAGAGAGGGAGAGAGAGAGAGAGAGAGAGAGAGAGAGAGAGAGAGAGATGAGTTTGCAAATTTTCCAAAGCTTATTTCTATACCTATAATATCTAGGAGATGCAGCATGCGTGACTCAGGGTAATGATCATGTTCTGTTTGTCTCCACACATCATCTACAACATCCCGAGTCGTCTCCACCAAGTCAACAACTTCTAGCAAGGACAGACTGTCCAAGTTATAAAATTCCTGAAACCAAAATGCATTCACATTGAAACACAGCTTTATCTGTGCATTAAGTAACACATTGGGAATGTTTCCAGACTGCTCAAGTGCTGGAAATCTAATGTCCCCTCCCCTATTCTGACTTTTTTATGCAAATATTCTCCATAAACATAAATTTCATAAAAGGCTGGAATATGACAGTAGAAAGACTATTCACTTATTTACACCCTTCGCCGAGTTTTCCTTACATTGGGTTTTATCTGTATTACCAGCAGAGGCGGCTGCAGCAGGATATACAGACGGCCCACTGTAACTCCCATGCTCTTTATCTTGTGTGCCGTGCTGTGTAATGTGGTACTAACAATAAGAGCAGCACCAATTCATTATTCTACATTTCATCATTGTCATCAAAACAAGCTTTAACATACTTCAAATACACCATTAAAAATAGCACTCTTGAAACTGGCCAGGGGGTTCAGTGGTAAAGGCACCTGCCACACAAGGCTAGTGACCTGAGTGTGACCCCTGGGACCCACGTAAAGGTAAAAGGAAAGAACTGACTCCATGAAGTTGTCCTCATCTGACCTCTACACATGTGCCAAAGCACACTTGCCCACACATATACATACATCATGCATACACATACCACAATACTAAACTCTGAAATAACATTTTAAAAAATAAATACAATACTATTGATGAAATAATAGTAGAAAAAAATTTTAAAAAACGCTATTACTGCAATCATACTTAAAATAATCACTTACTAAGTCCCTAAGAATATACAGCAAGGGAAAATCAAATAGGCATAAAATAATAGGACTTCATCTTTTAAATTACTTTGAAATACTAGTTTATACATTCCATCAAAAGAATGTATTACCACTACATAAACAAATCTGTTAGTTTACTGATTTTGTGTGTGTGTGATAAATGCACATCTTGTGTGTGTGTGCGTGCGTGCGTGTGTGTGTGTGTGTGTGTGTGTGTGTGTGTGTGTGTGAGCACTTGTTTGTAAATGCACATGTGGAGACCAAACGTCATTTTTGTGTACACTCCTCTATTCCTCTCCACATTTTTTCTTTGATACTGGGTCTCAAAGAACCCAGAGCTCTCCACTTAGACTATGTCAGCTAGCTAGCAACTAACCACAGTCCTCATGTCTCCAATCTTAGCCCTGGGATTATAGACACGTGTGTGGATCTGAACTTGGGGCCTCACACCCGCAGAGCAAGCACTTCCGCCACTGTGGCATTGCAGGCTTTTCTATAGGCTCCTGAGTTTGTTTCTCTCCCAATACTTGCAGAAAACTATATTTGTTTTTGAGGAAAATTATTTCCTAGAGATTAGAATTTAATGTTTTCATTTCTATGTTTTACATATTTTAAACATATAGCTTAATTAAATTCTAGGGTCTATAAACTATGCATCTTGCTTACAACTGTCTAGTAGATTTTAAAAGAGAAAAAGACACTGAAAATTGAATCCTAAAGTTCATTTACAAGAAGTCTAATATACAAACTATGTACGAATCACATACCCTTGCAATTGTTTCAAATAATTCCTTAAAATAACTGGCTCTTTCTTTACTAATCTGTTTATTTCCACGATGAGCTTGTTCTATCCAAAACTGGAACTCATCACTTGGTGTGAGAATACCTAAAAAAGTGAAGAAAAAAGTCAGCTACTATTGGAAAGAGAAAGGGCGTAACACTGTTTGGCTCATCTGTTGATTTAGGTTTAGTCCAGAAGATGGACAGAAAATGACCTCTCAACCCCTATCAACAGTAAATTCTTACTTAATCAATGAGTGTTTTCAACTTAATTTGAAAGTATAACCAAAATAGTTTTATTTTTAAATTCTCTTTCAAATATCCCAATGAACCAGATAATTACTGTGTGTTTAATCATATGCTGAAAGTAAGTGTACTATTCTCTGGAAATAAGTTTTAAAAAGTATCTATTTGATTATTTGATCAAAATACAATTTGCGCTTCTAATATTTTTAAATATTATCTATATGTTATACATTTTATTTTGTTCATAAGTATGAATTTATACCACAGTAAAATTATAAGTAGTTTCAGGTAAAATACATTATACCATAAAAGTTGGTAGTCTGCTGCCTTCACAAGGTATAGCCAGCCCTTCCCTTCACATCACTCCCACATTCTGTATTAAGACAGTAAACTACCTGTGGTGTCAGATACACATGCTCTTGGTGAAGTTGAAGCTACGATTTACCCACTAGTTTCCTTTTTCATATTGTAAACAATGCCCTTTCTGTGGTCTGCTTGGTGCCACAGTGTTTCTATTTTTAAGCTTTAAATTGATCTTAAACCACCATGCCAAAAATGCAAGTACCAGACAGCTTTGATGTTCTTTACTGAGAAAGTATAGTCAGGTAAGTCGCATTCAAGGCACATGTCATAGAATATAACCACTGTACATAACCACTCTATTTCAACTTCTATAAACTATCCAGTGTTTTAAAAACTTTCTTCTCCAAACCCATATACTCTATTCACTTTTTAAAAGCTTATATTCACAAAAGACCCAAAAACACCGAAAGAAATTTGGGAAGCAATACAGTTATTTGCTAATTGTATTAATGAAATGATCATTTGTGGGGGGGTGCGTTTGGGGTTTTTTTTTTTTTTTGGTCTTTCAAAACAGGGTTTCTCTGTGTAGCCTTGGCTGTCCTGGAGCTAGCTCTGTAGACCAGGCTGGCCTCAAACTCACAGAGATCTGCCTGCCTCTGCCTCCCAAGTGCTGGTACTGAAGGCATGCGTCACCACCACCTGGCCCACAAAATGATCACTTTATACTTTGAGTTTGTCACAGATGGGGCCCTAGTTAGGGTTACTCTTTTTGCAATGCCAACACCATGACCAAATCAACTTGGGAACCAAAGGGTTTCTTTGGCTTACTCATCCATGGTACTGTTCACCATTAAAGGAAGTCGGGACAGGAACTGAAACAAGATAGGAACCTAAAGGCAGGAGCTGATGCAGAGGCCATGGAGGGGTGCTGCTTACTGGCTTGCTCCTCATGGTTTGTTCAAACCCTCCCCGCAGGATTAGCACTCCAGTGTGGCACCACCTGCAATGGGCTGGGCACTCCCCCATCAGTCACTAATTAAAATGCCCTACAGGCTTACCTATAGCCTGATCTTATGGAGGCATTTTCTCCATTGAGGTCTCCTCCTCTCACATGACTATAGTTTGTACCAAATTAGCATAAAACTAGCCAGCACTGATGGTTATTTTGAAGAGCAGAAAGAGAGCACAGTGGTTAAGGTGCTTGCCACTAATCTTGACAACCTGAGTTTGATCCCAGGACTGCAAAAGCTGAAGGAGAGCTCTGACTGCCGCAAACTGTCCTTTGACCTCTGCAAGTGTGCTATGGCACTCACATACACAAGTAATTGCTCTCACATGCTTTCTCTGAGCAAGATACAAAAATAATAACACCAACACTAGAACTCAGATGAGCTCTGGAGCAAAGCACCGTGTGCTGCTACGCACCTCTTGTGTCGTCTTCCTTGAGCTTCAGCTTGGGTACGTTGGTATCCGATCTTCGCAGAACCACACCCAACCCAGCTTCTAGCTCACTCAAAAGATTCTGAAGTTTAGGATCAAAGTTCCTGCTCCATTCCTGGTCCTAAAGAAAAGCCGAGAAGAGCAAACACCGCTCACAGCATCGCCAGTCAGCTTCAGAAACACACTGTCCAAGCACCAATGCCACAAGCCCTGCTTCACCGAGAGCCTGCCTCAGCTTCCTCTTCCACAGGTAAAGTTTTATAAAATCATCTAGTATGGCTATGTAAGAGATGATGTGAGCTGTATTTCATAGCTTCATTCAGTTTTCCTCAACAAAGCCTAAAGTAACAGAAGTCTGACACAACCCCGAACACCATAAAAAATTTCAATAAATAAACCAAAACACATTAAACAGTGAATCAAATAATATGTATGTCTGTTTCCATGCTGGCCAAAATACTCTCCTAAAAATAATCCACAAGCACTTCACTCACCTTTAGCAGCATGGGTGCGAACACCTGCCGCACCGCTTGGTAAAGGGAGTCGACAGGCGACTCCACCATAGATGAAACAAGAATGTTGTTATGTAGATTGTCACCTGTAATTACTTCGGGTCGGAGCTTGAAAAACACCAGCACTTTGTCCTTTGAGTCATCAAAATCAATCTAAAGTGATAAACAAATGATCTTATGTCTTCTTCATAAAACTTAGTGTTTGAAAGAAATGTTGCACTACCATGTTGTATCACTAGACTTATGCCTGGTGGGAAAATTAAAGACAATATATTCAAAACAATTAGCTGTGTTCACACTACATTGGCCAAACCGCAGTTCAAAGGAAGGAATGAGTAAAGATGCCATAAAGTAAACAGGATTATTCAGTCAAATCGCTTAAGGCTCAGAGTTGAGGGCCAGCCTGAAAAGGCCAGACTGTCTCAAAAGAAACAGTCAAGGTGCTTTTCGTTCCTATTCACATGTGTGGAGAGGGAAACTCCTACTATCCGGTGGGCACTCCACCACCAAGGCACAGACAGCTTG